>JAQIUT010000157.1:0-101669 GCA_028654355.1 Colletotrichum sp. SAR 10_99
CCCCCGGGGCGGGCGCTGTGGCGCGAGCCGAGCAGCCGCCCCGCCAGGAAACTCGTGGCGGGGGCAAGTGCTGTGCAGTCTACCTTAGCCCTAGGTCCTGAAGCAACCCAGATATCTGCTGTGGCGTCCCTCACCCTCACCCTCACTGTGGGCAAGGTGAAAAGTCCCCAATGGACTGGGGACTTTTGAGGGATACGTGCCTACCTACCACCGCCACACCGCAGCTAGAAGAGACCGCCACCACGATGATGCCAACACACCGTCACTCCCGCCCTTTGCCAGATGTCAGAAAGCATCTCCTCCTGCTTTTCAATCACTTCGACTTGAGCGAATTCTACACGTGGTCCCGGCCGCACGCACTGCTGTGCCATCATGGCTGGATGGGATGGTCTGTCATTAGACCTACGGAAGGACCATGATGGGTGGTGTAGGGTAACATTGAAGGCAGGCAAGCACCTTGGGTTGTGCGCATGCTGAATCAGAAACATAGTGACTGTTGAGAACCTTGAGGGACTTGAAGACCCGGATGAGCAGTCACGTAGGTACGTACCTGGCCTTGCCTCTCCCCAGGAGTGGTGCTGAAATCAGGCAGGTGCCGAAATCAGGCAGGTACCCCCGTAAAATTCTGCACTTTGGTACCTACCTACCCTGAAGACGACTTCCACCTTGGGCATCTACCTCTCTCCGCTCTGTAACGCCGGCGCAAGCCCGAATGGAACACTGGCCTGCAGCACCCGGACGTGTGTACCAGAGGGAATGGGTGAAAGAAACCCACGCGCATCATTCGCAGCCAAACCTCCAAGCAGCCCACCTGCGCATCCATCTTCTTCGCCGAAGAAGCCTGCTGCTTGGCACCGAAACCAACCCGTCGCTAGCCCAGCCCATGGAGTAAAACACCGCGATCACCGATCAAACTTCCGGCAGCCACTCGGCCTCGTCCTGTGTGACCATGTTCAGCAACCTTCGACTCGCAACCGAGAGCTGATCCATCCGCTTCCTCAACATCCTCTGCCCGCACGACTCCCACGATCGGTCTGACTTTGTCGACACGTCAGCTCCCCTCGTCGAATCGGTTCCCCTTGTTCATATTCTCCCCGTCGGCCTGATGCCCCTCGCCTGTCTGCGATGTCTTCTTGTCAGCCTCGATGACGACCACGCCCTCCCACAATATTCCGAGCTCGACGACAGAGACAGTCGATGGGAATACAAGCATACCTGGGGTTTCTTCAACATGGACATGTCGGCTCGCAGCGGCGGGACTCTGGGTGTGCTTGCGTATGGTGGTGTTCCCGTGCCAAAAGCTCCCAATGGCTTTCCGTCTTTTTGTCAGCCGGAGCCTCGTGTAGACGGCTGGACGTTCCCTCTAGGGGCATTGTTGCGCATTTGACAGTCCAGACACGCTCTACGTCATCCGCGAAAAGTATGGACACACTCCTCTCGATGGATCCGCAAACGATCCTTTGTCTTCTCTTCCAACAGTGCACCTCGTCCTCAAGTCGTACTACCACTTGCAGCCACCTTGGCAACAACCATCGCGCGCTCCAAGCACAGAGGACAGTCTCGTTTGATTCGGCTTCCTGCCAGTCCAAAAGCAACAAGATGATGTCTGCCGCCGGGCACTTTGACAATGGCTTTCCCCGCCACGAGCCTCATGATACCTGACCCCTTTACATCCTCGGGCGGGCCTGGAGACTGACAGCCGTAATTGCTTGGTTTGACAGGGTCGCGCCCTCGGAAAACTTGCGCAGGCCGACTGACGCGTTACGCCGGCATGCAATATCGCCTGACCGCCAGTCGGCTTCATGCCTCATCTCGTCCCCATGGCAAGGAGAAGACGGGCAGAACTGGCCCACCTGGATGTTCGCGCGTGGTTAGTTATCAACATGCGAGGCCAAATAACCCCTTCCTGCATACGAGCCATGAACAGCACCGCCCACAATCAAAATCGCGTGTATGTACATTTTTGGACTGCGAGCGGCGTCATTTTGTGTCCTTTATCTTAGAGAATGAACGGACGCGGGATGGCGATTCCAAGGCAAGGCGGAAGATTGAACCAGGTAGCCAGCGAGCGGGTGGCTGTGAACTTCCAGCCAGGGGGCTACCGGGAGGTCTGCCGGACATTGGGCCTGAAAAACAGTGCGCTTGCTGCCTACCTACCGCCGGTGCCTTAGGGACCTGAACAAGTGGGCCACTAGGCGTACCACTGACTCTGAGCCTGAGCACAATGGCCCCCGGGTCGGTTTGGCGAACGAGTCCTCTGTAAGTGCGCCCCCCCGAGACAGCCAACGTTCCCGTCACTCTCCACCCTCGTTCGCGTCAAGTCCGAACAAGCAACGCCAGCCAGTCACAATCAAGTACAACCAATGCTGCAATGCTGCAATGATAAGGTGCCTGTCTCATTTCATACGTCTATAGCGAAATCTTGGATAGCGAAACATCTTCGTTAAGTTTTATACCTCCCATTGTAGCGCCCGAAAGACAAACTCCGGCGCCCAGACCAAAAGGCTCCAAGAGTAGACGTGGCATAGCACTTCCCTGGTATAAATTTGCTATCTCTCAAACGTAGTCTACGTATCCTCTTCTCGCGTTCCCTCCGCCATCGTCTTTACGAGAAGATCGATCCTGTCTCTCTCAACCCAGTTCTCCGGGTCCAAACGACCGACCGCCGTGATGGCTTCGCGGAGAACTTCCTGTTGCCTTTTGAAGTTCTCGAGGTCGGTTATTGCCGTATTGACCTTTTCTGCGGAGCTGCACACGGCGCTCAAATCGCATTTGAGCTCTTTCGAACGTTTCACAGCGCTTTTGACGTCTTTGGTGGCCTTGTCGACACTTTCTCCGTTGTACCCTGCCGCCCGGGCGAGCTCGATGAAGGCATCCGTAGCCTGGCGAATACCGATATCCTCCGCGTTGGAGTTTTGGTCGTCGGAGTCTTGGTCGTCGGAGTCTTGGTCGTTGGAGTCTTGGTCGTCGGAGTCTTGGTTGTCGTGGTCTTCCTTCAGCAAAGCCACTTTAGATGCCCACTTTTTGATCCGCTTGCGGCGTGACACCTCGTTCACCGCAGCTGACGATGCGTGCAACAACTTGTCTTGGCTGTTGCCAAGCCTTCTCTTGCGCTTCTCCATTTGGGGAATAAACTCAGCAGCTCGCGCACACTCGTCTTCTTCGGCTGCCTTGGAGGTCCAATGCGCAAGAAAACGCCGCTTGATTTCTACCGCAGGATCTTCGAGCGGACTGGGTTCCTCTTGGAAAGGTCTCTTTCTGCCGTTTTCCGAAAGTGTTGGGAACGGTCTCTCGTCATAGGCCGGCAAACTCTGGAGTGTCGTTCCGTCCTTCTCCCTCGTTCTGTCGTACGCTGCAGTCAGACATAAAATCCCGCTGGTTGCGCGGGGGTCCTTGCCGCTTATCAGTGTCTGGTGTTCATTAGCCTCTTGCCCTCTTGCATGCATCAAAATGCTTCAGAGGGGCCACGAACCGCACTGAAAGACATTTCGCAACCAGGCATGAAGTCGGTGACGACTTTTCGTACAAAGCCTTCAACCACACACATACGCTGTCGGTCAGGAGCGCAGTCGATATGGCAGGCAACGACTAAATTCCGGGTGCCAGCCGAATAGTTGACGATGTGCAGGCACGTCCATTTTCCATTTGTCTGAGCATGGTGAAGAAGCAGCACGATCTTATCGCACTTCTGGATTTCCGTAAATTGATGCTCGGGGGGAAGTGGGAAGTCGAAGACGAGGCCGGCCTTCGAGGTACCATATGATGAGTCATTCTCGTCGTTGACCATACTGGAGACGACAAGCATCATGTCTCTTGTGCTGACATCCACATGAGATGTCTCAAACAGCTTTTCCAACCTCGTTTCCCAGCTTGAAGACGATCTGCCTTCGGTTGAGGATGCAGGAGCCATGTCCTCGTCGTTATCGCCGGGCTCCGGCGAGTTTCCACCCAGGTCGAACTGTGGTTCCTCGTAGTCAAAGTCCGAGAATCGGCTTTGAAGTGGAGTCTGGGAATCAACGTCCTCAAAAGCTCTGCTGTGATTGGCAGGCTGCGAAGTGGTCTCGTCAAAGGGATCAAAGTCAGAATCAACGGGAGCGTTCCTCAGCTCTTGACGTAGAAGTGACTGTGCTGATTCGAAGTCGTTGGGATGTCCTCTTGGTCTCTCCGGTGTGTCGCATTCAGAGGCAGGGCTAAGTGTGGTAGATGTCAGGCGTGTGGGTGTTGGGCGTGCGGGCGTCGAGGTTTCTGTCCGAGGGCCGCCGCTGTCAGCCTGCGCGCAAAAGGACTCTTTCAAATGTCGAAGGTCGGCGACGCGCAGTCGACGAGTCCCTTTCGCGTCGGTGTAGACTGCTCCTGCGAGCAGGCCGCCAGGCTGCCACAGCGATTCGAGCGGTATCTTGCGGGTGATTGCGACTTTCGTGATATTGGAGAAATAACTGACGAAAGTCTGGCCTGGCGTGCTGGTGTTTGGAAAAACAGACTCTGGGTACCACGATCGACGATCACCCTACTGGCCGTCGAGATAGTCCAGGTTCTTTTGGTGTCGCTGGGCGTCGGCGGACGAAACCTGTGCTAGTCGACGGTCTCTTGCTTCTACTTGGATGCCCCTCAATGTATCTTCGTCTAGCACCTCTGATGCAAACCTCCCTGCGGCCTTGGCGGTCGAAACGTTGTCGATGATGCCTATGCAAAGTTTGCCTCGGTTCGGTGTGTCGGAGCTCTGGACGGCGTCATGAATCAAAGTTCGAAGCTTTGTCGGGGACGTCACAACGGCTTGGCTTGCCAAGTGCTGGACCTGCAACAGGGGAGTATTGATTAGCGAGGGAAGGCGCTTTGGAGAGGGCAGAGTCATGCTCACTGTTCGAACGTGAGCTGCAGCTTCTTGGTGGTCGTCTTCTCGAGCTTGACTTGCGGTTGTCGGGCGAGGTCGCAGCTCGCGCATGATATCTGTGCGGGGGGCGATAATGTGATGGATTACCTAGGGAAAAGACCGACAGCGTTCAAAGTACATGCAGAGGATACGTCTGCACAGAAGCAACAACAAAATGTATGGACTTAGGAACGGGGATGTATGTCGCGTGTTGTGCAGACAGACGCGACGACACTTCGTCAAGTTGCCTCGGGTGGGAGAGCAGGCGGGCAGGTCGCGGTAAAGGACGTACCACATGACCTAATCTCTGGGCTGTCCAGCTTGGGAAGCAGTCAATCTCCCAAGTGAGAGTGTGGTCCGTGGAAGAAGTGGCAGGCGGGTGGGTAAGGTAGGTAAGGTAGGTGCAGGTGGGCAGGTGGGCAAGTGTCCAACGCCCCTTCCGTTAAGTAATGCCTGCTGCCCCGATGTGTGTGATTGGCGCGTGAGGGTCGGTACCGTCTTCTGAGGATGGTACAGCTCTCTGATTGGCCGCAGCGCCACAGGCTACAGGCAGGTCAGCCAGACTGCAAGGTTTTCCATGGCCATGACACCGGGCGGTCCACGACTCTCCACTGAAGAGAAATGTCGGGTGCAAAATTGAGGCGAGGTAGAGTCGAGGGCGGCAGGAGCATTGCGGCTTTGGATAATGCAGTCTGTCAGAGCTCCATTAAAGATATCAATGCAGGCAGGTGTCGGCGAACAGCAAGCTGGAAGAATGCATCGGACGTGGCGGCAATAAAATGGTCTTTGTCAGTGATCCATGTCTTCGGCTCGGCCCGTCCCGCCCCCTGTCCGCCCCCGCGAGGGAGAACTTCAACGGCGTGGACGGGGATGTGCGGGAAAGGGTCGTGGGTCAGAGCGACTGTCTTTGCAGCGAAGCTGACGGTCTGTTTGTTGTGATAGCGACTTGGTCGCTTCGGTTGGGAATGTTGATGGCGCCTCAGTGGACGGCTCAGTGGACGGGAAGTGGTGACGTCCTGTCGTCACCTCAGCTGCAAAAGTGACATGCCCTGGGCACCGACTCGAATGTCGATCCGCCCTGTAGGTAGGTACCTACCCTGAGGCAAGGTAAGGTAGGTACCAATGCAGGTACCAACTGTAGACTTTTCCAGGTACCGACTGCCGATTGCAGCGTCAGAATCGGCAGTTGGTCCCTGGCACCTAGTCAGCCCAGACCTGTCTGTAGTGTCTCTTGTCCACATGTCACAACGTCGACTGCTTCCTTCTGTGAGCTGCAGTTATCTCGACGCTTATCCGCCACACCCCCTCCTTTGACGCCTTCGCATTGTTCACAGTGCTCTTGGCCATTCAGCGGCGTCCCTTTCGTTGGCCTGTCTCGTTTCTTCCGTCCCCTGCAGCAGACAACAATTCGCGTCAAAACCACCGATGCCAATCTCTGGTACGCTAATTGCTTTACCAGATCCAACATTTCCAAACGAGCATCATGGACACATGACGACCAATGCCACCAGAGCCTGCCGTGCCCGCATCACTTTCGCATGCTCTTTTAGCAAGGCGCTTTCTTCCCAAAGGTCTCTTGGCGCACCCCTGGGCTTCAACTCGACAACGCGTCGGCAGAGTGCGATGGCATGGGCTCGTTGGAGGACCTCCGCGCGTCTCGCCTCGGACACCTTCCAATCGATACCTGACACAAGTTTCGCGGGGATGAGATTATGTACGTCAACAAACACCTGTCAAGCAGAAGACCCTGGCCCTTGAAAGCATCAATGCTGACCAGCAGGGGATTGGATACTCAACGAAGAGCCCAGAGCCGCATCACATCCTCCTTCGACCCCGATTCGCCGTCCTCCAGGTGCGGCGCAATACGTGTTTCCACAGATGACTGAATCCAAACCTGAACCTGCAATCTCGTCCACTTATGGTTGTCTTCTTCCGGCTGGCATGCCGTCGCCCCAATCGGTCGGCGGCGAAAGGCTACACCGAGACACCTTCATGCTCTCCGAAGCGGCGAGGGTTGGCTAAGGGGCTGTTGACAGGTGCGCCAGGAAAGTTATCTGCTTGGGACATTCACGGCCGTGAGTGGTGGACTGCAGGCCAAGCAGCATCTTTCGAGATTGACTGGGACAGACATCGCCCATCCATGTCCCTTGCGTAAGGCCATACTGCGATATGGTAGTTTAAGCAACCTACATAGCTTCATCCCCAGGCAAGAGAATCTGACAGTCATGATATTGATTGTCCACCATTGTGTGCTCTCTCGATTGATGCTATTGTGCTGGCCCGAGTTCTTGCCGTGACGTTACCGTGTCGGGGCCCATTCCTGTTCAGTGGCTACATGCTGAAAAGTCGGCACCGAGCCACTGGACCCAATCGGCACAGCCACTAACCCCACTGCAGCCCTTCAAAGCACGCCATGCTCGCGTGTCGTCAAACACATGTACCTACCTTATGGAACGTTGGGACGTTGGCTTACACGGGTATGCAAGTAAGAATCGCGGCGTGCACTGCAAATAACCTCCATCCCTGCTCCGATTTGGAAGCTACCTTGACGGGCTGCCGCGACAGTCAGGTGGGAAATTCAACGGTGCGCCAGTTGGTAAATGTCGCAATCAACCAGATTCACAATGTTGCTTCGAAGTCTGTATGATGTCCTTCACCCGGGCACTCACCGAAAAAAAAAAAAAACTGCCACTTCAAACAGTGTCTCAGCTACCCACATGCTGTAGGTAGCGGGCTTTCGGCTACCCACGGCGCTGTAGGTAGCGGTAGGTGCACTACCTTACCCACTGGTGCCCTGAAGGGGAACGTGCCTTGCCTTAGCTCCACGGTCGTGAAAGCTGCCTTCCATCACTGTTACGTCCACGTCCCCCAGTATCACTCCGATGCCCACACCCCTGCGGCTTGGGAACGACTTTCTGGCGTCTCCAACCCTTGAGCGTCGACTCCTCCCAAACGCTTGCGATCGTCGACGAACGTATCCTTCCTCACGGGTCCCCAACCTAGTCCTTGAGAAGTTGGCCTGGATGCCAGTCAATATATTTTCCTTGTCGGTCACGTTTTGGAGGATGGTTTCGGCCCATGACCTCCTCTATGCTCGCAGGAGTTGGTGGCAACTCTTGGTGGAGGCAGTTCAAAGCAAAGGGCAACGCGAACGGTTGCAGCTCCGCTTTCAACGTGCGTGTGTGACCACGCAGTTGGTCGTCTGGGCTGTCTACCTGCGTGCGATTCGCTCGGCGACGTGGGTGGATTCGGCTGCATCGCATCACCCGATGCATCAAGAGGGAACTCGACGTCGGATACCAACACATGCGGCCATACCCAGTGGAAAACTCGGGATCCCGTCCGCTCTCCCAACGATAAACCACTGAGGGCCGGAGTAGTAGTCGGGTCGGTGACGACCGGCGAATGCCTGGTGCTGCATGTCCACCACAGGTGCATCCACATCTTTTGTTTTTTTTGGTGGTGTGGGACCAAAACAGAGTACTCACGCCAGCCTGTGTCT
Source organism: Colletotrichum sp. SAR 10_99 (assembly GCA_028654355.1). Lineage (NCBI taxonomy): Eukaryota > Fungi > Ascomycota > Sordariomycetes > Glomerellales > Glomerellaceae > Colletotrichum > Colletotrichum sp. SAR 10_99. The sequence continues at coordinate 8,373 of JAQIUT010000157.1, forward strand.
GCCCGGTGGGGAACCTGACATAATCGGCTGTGATTGGTGTGTGAACGCATACCATCTGCCAAGGATGGTATGGAGGATGGTAGGGCTCTCCCATTGGCTGCATCGCATTGTCCGTATCTGGGGACAACTGGGATAATCGGTACGTGCTGACCACACACCCACCCCTTGGGACGAATTGACCCCAGTGAGAAAAGAGGCAACCAAGTGTCCAGGCGTGCTCAGGGCTTTTTTGGTGCCAGGTCCATCCAAGTAAGAGGACCATGCCACACGTGCCACTGCACACTATGAGCCCAAGGGCCGGCCCGGCCCGCTGGCAGAATAATTCCACCTTCACCCCTTCTGTGGCGACGGTAATGGGTGCTCTGGCGAGTGTTGACGCGAGAAAGAGATGTGCTGGAGTGGTTGACGGAGTTTGCATCAATCGAGACGTCCGTTGGCCATCACAGCATGTTCGAGGCATGAGGTGTGCACCGCTGCGGCGTTGGTGCTCCAGAGGCCCGCCCCACTGCTGGGCACCAAAAAGGGAAATGCTCCCACCGAGGAAAGCTCCCACACACTCTGCCCGCTGAGAAGAAAGCTGTTGGTGCCGTCGTCTCCCAACATCCCCTCCCCGGTCCCCCGACGCGCGCATTTGCCAAACTAGGACAAACAACTGCTTCCAACCAACGACAATTACGGATAATGTGTGATGCATTGCATCTTTCGGCGACAGAGCCCGCCTCCGCGCCCGTCTGACCCGCCGCCGCCGCCGCCGCCCCCTTTCTCCCTCCCGCGCAGCCTCGTCTGCTGAGAGCGTGACGATGGTCGTTTCCCGCCCGAGACTTGTGCTGCATGTCAATCCTCGCGCGCTCTCGCATCGCACATTCGAACACCCGCAATCTTTTGCCACCAAGTCTTTTTGATACCTTTTGGACGGACGCAAGGTGTGTCGCTCTCAATTCCTCCGCAATCCTGACTTGTCGCAATTGCGAGAGCGAGCCTGTCCGTGGTGTGCCGTGTCTGACCTCAATTTGCTGTAGCCGCCACCATCAACCACCGCCGACTCCAATATCCGACAATGCTTCTCGACCGCGATTTAGACATGGGACCTCCGACGATGCCGAGTTCGAACTGTGCGCCCTCCACAGACCGATTCTCCATCGACGCCCACCCTCCTCCGCTCCGTTGCGAGGCCTCCTGCGAGGACGCAGTCTCCGAGACGCAGATGCCGACCGAAGACCACGGCGACGCGGCCGCCGAAGCCAGCACGTGGGGATACTGCACCATGCGAGGCTTCTACCTCTCCGAGATGAACCAGCATCTCGAGCAGCTCGTCGACGCGAAGCTCGCGGACGACAAACGGGCTGTCGCCTTGCAGCGCGTGGCACAGGCTGCGCGCGATTACAGCTGGTGCTACGACCGCGTCGCTCCCGAGCTGCCGCCGAGCCCTCCCAACGACCGATACCGACCGACGTCTCCGCTGCGATCCATCTCGCACAAGGACCTGCATGACCGAGTGTACAAAGCCGTGCAGGACATTTGGGAGGTTGCGCATCACGCGCCGACGACCACCGCCATCGCCGGGGGGCCCGTCGCAGACTTGGTGGTCCCGCTGGTTGTGTCCCGGGCAGGCTGCCTCCAGAGCTTGGACGCCGAATACCAGTGGCGCATGTACGGGGAGGACGCCAGTCTTGACGCAGCGCTGGAGGGCACGATTCGCAAGCTGCACATTACCTGCTGCAACAACTTCGCCGGGCTGTGCACGGGTGACAGATTCAGGACTCGTTTGATGCAGAGCAGCCATCTTTGAAGGGATGGACGGACTGCGGCATTGTGCGGACGACTCCAATCCGGGACAGCGCCCGAGGGATTCTGGGAAGATGGTGGTGTCTCGATCGAGAGGAACCCCTGCGGGCGGGGGTTCCGCGGGGGAAGGGCCACGAGGAGGAAGGGGACATTTTCATAGTCATACTTTGGAAGCCATAGCTCTCGCACAAGAATGATGAGATTCGTTATTGAATCTGGATTGAGTAGCCCCGGCGACTGCGAGCTTTTCAACCGTCTGCACATCCAAGATGTCTCCTGTGTCGGTGATTGGCCCGCGATGCCCTGTACCATCTTCTCCGGATGGTACGCATGATGGTACGGCTCTCTGATTGGCCATTGAGGTCGGGAGGTCCGGAGGGACGCTGAGTGAAGAACGGTGGGGGCCAATCAGGAGTGTGGGTTCTCGGTGTAGGTAGCTGACTTTCAGCTACCCACGGCGCTGTAGGTAGCGGTAAGTGCACTACCCACCGGTGCCCTGAAGGGGAACATGCCTTGCCGGATGGAAGAGGACGACAACCACGATGACTTGAATCAGTTCCTTTGAAAACCCAAGATGCCGCGTCATTTGGATCCTTGTGATATTCGCACAATTTATTTTCCTCTAAACTTTCTTTGAGCATTTTCTCGCTGTCGTTCTCATAATCGTGAGACAGGTCTCAGTCTGTCCCATCATGCATGCGTTGCAATCGCAAAGTGGGTGGAGGACTCAGATTAGGTACCTTACATAAGTCAGTTTTTGTGGGCCATTGTTCCCCCTGCTGTGTACAAGGGCCCACATCAAAGGCAGGTACGTACTGACGAGCAGGGACATCTCCTTCAGGGTCCGGTACCAACTGACGATTTGACCGCTGGCATCGGCAGTTGGTGACTGTAAGAAGACCAGCACCCTTCCTTCCCAGGTGGCCGTAAAGCACACAAGCAAGCACCCGACGTGACTTTCCCTGAGGTGACATGAGGTAGGCACTTTTCCTACCGCCCACCAACACAACGACAGTCGTGGTGTTCTTGAACAACCATTCATTCCCGCTCTCCGACCCACGCCGAGTTCGTCTCATTCCCAGCAAACTCGCTTCCAAGCCCGACTTCTCCACCCGATTCACCTGCGGTTCAAGCTACGCGCGGGAGGACCTGTGGACACTCTCGAGGGCGGCTGTCGACATACGTTACCTCCTACATTGCGGCCCGTGGTCCGTCGGGCAGCGCCGCCATGCCAATTTGAGTGGCCCTCCATCTGTGAGTGGTTGCGACCCCGGCCCCAAAGGCGGAAGTCTTCCTGGCATTTCTAATAACCATTGTGCCATGGCAGAACGATCCTCGATTTGCCTGACGACTACCGAAGCAACAGAAACACTCCCAATCATCAATGGGCATTTCGTGTCGCCGCCGCCAGTGCACCTCCGTCAGCGCCCACCCCCCGAAACCACAATACCTACAAGCCTCGACTTCAACCGGGCAGCGGCCACGGCGGCTTGGGTTCCCCGCCAATCTCGTTCCAAGCTCTGCATCAAGCACATCGCCAACAAATATCATCCAGAGTCGCCAGTACATGTCTACTGGCCATCAGCCTAACTCTGTCCGACAGGGGCGTTTCCTCGGTGTTTCTACTCTCCACAAGCCAGCAGTTGCAGCCTCCATGTCTTCCAAGGCCTTCTGCTCCCAAAATGTCCTTGCCCCAATACCCAAAGGCACGAGAGACGCCAGACATCCCGAATACCACGCTGCATGGCATGCTGCCTTTGGAACGACCTACAACCCATACATCAACACACTAAATGTCCATGTCGCTCGTCCCCAGCTCGTCTGCCGCCACGGACCCAAGGGCACGAAAGATGACGGAGGCGAAGTACATCCCCCCGCCGAGGCATCCTCTCAGCTGCAGACTGGCTCAACCTTCGAACCGCAGCACCCCAGAACGACCAGCATGTGGCACTCGACATGGGCTTCGAGCTGTCCGCGCCGGCCACCGCGGCGGCCGTGCCCAACACACAACCCCGGGAATTGGGGGGCGCGCCATTGCGATTGCCACTGGCAAGCGTTTAGAACTCCAACGCCGCCTCCGCCGGCAAGCACAAGTGCCCGCGACAATGCGACACTGATCAATAAGGGGCCGTTCGAGTAGATATCCAAGCAGTGCTCAGGGCGAACTGGACATCCTCAGCCAAGCTCGCCAGCCCGCGCCGCAGGTAAGTGTATTCGTTTTCCGTCTTGCCCCATCTCTCGTCGTCAGAATCAGTCTCAGCATCACTCCAACCATGCTTCGGATGCGGCCCGTCGTTTGTTTCTCGCATGCTCGATCGTAACTCCACTGACCAAGTCGACAGCAGCCCATGGAGCATGCCACTGTAACCCGACCAAGGTGCCGAAGCTATCTTGTCAATGAAGCGAAGGTGCAAGACGGAGGACTTCCTTCATACAATCAACCAGGGACCGTGGTTACAATGAAAACACTGGTGGTATGGGAGTGGAAATCCCAAAGCTCCATGCCGAGTCGAGCGATACCGGCAAGACACTCACGTCCAACAAACAAACTGATGTCCGCCTGTGACCTTCCGAAACCTTGCTACGATTCAAAACGGCCACCCGCCAAGTGGGTTCCCGACAAAGGCACTGCAACCATACGTGGAGGAGTCCCATTGCAAGACCAACCATCTGGACGAAACTGCGTGCATCGGGTGATACTTTGGCACTTGCAATGGGAGGCGTGGCGAGGCCCGGGAATAGAGCTACAAGTTGTACTGTTGCAGACCGTCTGTGATGCCATGGAGTGCTCCGGAAAGCGAGAGGTTCCAGCCTGATCCATGTTGCACCGCAATCTACATGGAAAGCACCGCTTGCTACTGGAATGGTATTGAAGTAACTTGGAGCCTTCCACTGACTTCGCCGACCACAGAGTGTCGACAGACCACTATTGAACTGCCTCCAATGGCAACCAGAAATGGCAAACGATGGCATATCTCAGATGAGGTCTTTCCAAATGGGCCGAGCTACCGGATCGTGACCAAAGCCAGCATTCTTCCTGATTGAGTGGCCCATTCCGTCTCCTCATCGTCTCTGTGACTGCCTCCCTCCCTCCCTCTCCCGCATGTCAAGGTCATGGTCAGTTGGCTGCTGGGTATATTTACATCACACACAAGCCTCGAGCAATCTTCCAACGCCTTGACTGTCGTTCGTCGCGCGATTGATCTCATCCACGGCCGTCACTGCACCACATCCTCCGCAATATCCAAGAATCAGGAGCTGATTAAATGACGGACGCTCAGATTCGGGTGCTGACGCTGAGAATGATGTTCACGGTGATACCGCCGCCGTCGTCACACAGCGACGGCCTCCGGAGTAATCAAACGTCGCTTGGTATCATGAGTCCAGATTCCAATCTTTTGGTCCATTGCTCATCGGAGCTCAAACTTGAGGAATGCTCCGTTCAAAGGGCTAGATGGACTGCACCAGAACCATCATATTCAGTATGGAATAAATGAGAGCACATTCCAGGCATAAAAGTAGTAGTTAGAAGTTATCAACCGCCAACACGTGACTTTCATGATCTACCCCAGCGTTAACGCTGGCGGTTTCTTCAGCCTTACCGCCCTTGCGGTGTCCAACACCAAGACTGTCTTCCAAGCTCATGCCGCTTGATTCTAGTAGTGCCTTGAGAGTTTCCGGGCCATGCAAGTTCGTTGAACGACATCCTTGTATGCTTAACCTCCTTGAACCGTTCACGGCCGCGCCATAAGCAAACCTCGGAAGTTTCCTCCCTTTACCCACCATGTGCGTTCGTCAATCACCCTTGTATATCAGCTCTTAACCTGCAGGTATATGTGTGTTGCCTTTCAGTCACTTCCCACATGCCCTCTCACATCAACCCTTTTCGAGGCTTGTGAGGGACTGTTCATCCTTCACCCCAAGACCTCAGATCATCTCTCTTTGATGCCATCCGACCGACTGACGACCGAGCATTTGATCATGTCAATAAGGCCCCCAGTTGACCTTTCTCTGGTGCCCGGACAGTGAGGCCACATGCCGTTCTGGGGGGTTGCACGATTGAAGTGGGCAAATTCCAGATCTCGAGGCATCAAGAGAAGCAAGTGGCCAATCTGTTCCAGAACGTGCGAGGCCCAACGGAAACCCCGGTCATGTTGGCTTTGCTCATCTCAAGCTGCCAATTCTCGCGCCAAATGACCTGTCATCCTTTTCTATCTCCTGGGGAATGGGCAGTGCTCGTTCCAGTGAGACGCATATTCGAGGCCGATTCAAACAACGTCAATGAGAAACTCTCCATACCGAGACATCGACATCAAGACACGGCAAGACACGGTGAGCCACACACATGAAGAGCTTCCGTTCGACGCCATCTTCGCCCCTATTCTGCTCGTTCACAGCATAGATTGCCCATGCCGCCAAGGTCAACCGAGCTACTGTGATCACCCGGTCTTCATGTTCTCAAGGCACACGTTCATGCACCACGATTTTCCTTTCTCCTGCCAAGGAACCACAATCACTTTGGGAAGCTTGGGAAGATGATTGTCTCTGTAGTAGTGATGGTTTCGATGGTAATATCAAGACGATAATTCGGAGGTAACCTACTTATGGAGCCAGGCTTTGAGAATCACCATAATCGTCTTGCTCAACGCGCACTATCATGCAGCACCACGCCACCACGGCCCTCTCCAACGCGGCCTTGAGGCATTTGCTGTGAGTCATGGTCAAAAATGGCTTCCACGTCTTTGAACCCATGGCCAATCTTTTCGGCCAGAAGAACTAGAGGACACATATTGGCAAGCTGCAAGCACTGTCTATCGTGCTCATCATGAACACCTTTTTTCGAGTGAAGAACGTATCAAAGATATCCATTGAGCTGAGTCACATTTGATTCATCTTCTTAGCTTCCCCATCTGGCATCTGAAGCTTTGCGGCCAAAATCCGGCGGCGCTGACGGGAGTCTCTTTGTTCAGATGCATCTCCTGCGAAAGCGCCTCTGGAGAACTGCCATTCTTCATCACGGAGGTCGTCATTCTGGCATTGCATTTGGACCTCGGTCGACTTGGATAGTCCTAAAGGGAGCTGATGTTTCAACGAACTTCGCCATTTCCAATCAGAGTCTTCAGCCGACGAGGTCTCTGGCGCTTCAGCTTCAGAACATCTCCTACCGAATGTCTAGAGAATCTCAGCACCTCCCCAAGACGCAGTCCACCATATCCAATACCAACACCATCTTCACCGGTCTGGTTTGAAACGGCGATGATCTTGCTATTGAAGCTGAAAGCATGCGCCTGGAAAGAGGCATCTTGAGCCCCTCCTCGTTATATCGCCTAATGAGCTTCGACGCGCGACAATTTGATGACCTACGTCACTCCCAACACGACCATGTCGATGGTGCTGATATGAGCGGCAACACCCCGAAAGCTGCGCTCAGGGCTTTTCTTTGGAAATTTCGTGACAGCACTCGGTGCGGCTCAGACAGTGGTCAAGAGAGGGAGCTTCTTCTCCGCCACAAAGAATAGGCTTCCCTAGCGGTGGGTTATCCCACAGCGACTTAGCACTCAGCCGCTTTGATGCCGTCAAGAGCATACAGTTGCGGTGGATGAGCTTCATGCAGCAGGTGATTGGCGAGATCATGATTATGAGGCACGGGATCAGCAATGCCCAGACAATCAGGGCAGGATTATCAGTCCCAATTCGGCTCGTGGGATACCGCATTGGCGTCGCCCAGGACAAAACAACTTGAAGAGCTGCCATATGGCCAGACGCATCTGGGAGAACTTCTTTTTCTCGGCACTGGCACCGGCGTTGCGACCTGTCTCTCAAACACCAAAGACTCGAAGGACCATGACAGTTTCGACAAGATCATCGTCGTCAAGGACGTGGATGTCATCGAGAATCGTTTGTCTCTGGCACTTATATTGTCGTGATTCTGCTGGAGGAGGAGGGGTTTGGTTGGGCGAATCATCACGCAGCAATGAGGTCTCTCTCCGACCAACATCCGATTGCATGGCTCAAATACGGCGAAACCTTCAACGCGAGCACTTTCGGGTTTCCGAAGTTGTGCCGTGTCTGACGGTGTGGCATAAGATAAAAACAGGTGCGCGCTCGGCACCAGGGTGCCCAGAGGCTGACTTGAGAGGCTGATGAGATGATTTAGGGTCGAGGCGCGAAGACGAGTCTCAGCCGAAGGCCTGGCCGCAAAATTGGACGAAATGCTTGCGGTCCAACAGTGTCAATTTCGTCTTACTCTTGAGACTGTCAAAAGCTTCAGACGCTGGTTCAGCATCAATCTGCAAAGTTTCTACTCGGCACCGCCGACAAATGATCCACTGGGTTCTCGCCCAATGAATCGCCCTGATTCCGAGCGGCATGACAGTCCTCGGGCTGCTTCTCGCAGAACTCTTTGCAAGCACTCATAACGGCTTGCGATTGAGAATGTCGAAACGTAGTTGCCGTGGGCTCAGACTCGTTGATCGGACTCGTGGCTGGGCTGACCGACCCAGCCGAAAGGATCAGGTCTTCATCTTAGCGGTTTGCCAATTCTTTGGAGCGGTCATGTCATCGCGGTTGTCAGATGCTGCAATTCAATGGGAAACCAGGCGCTTTGAGTGGCATCTGTAGGTGATTTCCATTGCGTCCTCCCACGATGATGCCTTGTAACTGACGATTATGACCCTGTCCCTAATGAAGGACGAGGCGGCCTGACGCCCGCATCGCGGCATCGCATCCGAAAGATATGAATATTCGGCCGGCGATGGACTGATATACATGCATGAGGCGCATTCGTCTTTTCAGTGCATACGATGTCCAATGCAAAGCCTCCCCGCGAACCCCCTGCCCGATTGAAGAGATGAATCCCGAGTTACTGTGCCCGGACGAAGCTGGCTTAAAATGCCCGAAATTGGGACGGGTGGGCTGATGATTGCAATGTGACGAAGAACCCTCGACGTGGTGTATGTGAAAGCATTTTCCTTCTACTTACAACCGCATTTACTCGTGATATCCACGTTGTCGTCGACGACAAACGCTTTCTTAGTTTCAGGTAGAACAACTCCCATCTCTTCGACCGTACACTGGATTGATATGTTGAAATCGGCCTTCGCCATCCTGCTCGCTACGCAAGGCACCATGACGGCTGCCCTCGCGGACTTGCGGCTGGTGGAACATCACGCCGAACGGCTGCGAGACGCGCTGGACGCTCGTGAAGGGCTCAGGTTCTAGCACGCTTGTGCCATGGAGGTTTTTATTGATTTGAGAAATGCTGGAATAATATTCGGCAAAGATCACTCTACAGACAAAGTATTCAATCGTCAACCTCATAGGAAGCTTCTCCCATCTGCTTACTTCGGGGAGTTTAACTGCTAATACCAAGCACGCACTGAGTTAAAGCAAATATCAGCAGCCGGACGCGCAGAGCGTCATGGAACCAGATATGGAGCCAAAGCAAGATCATATGCACTTTCATTTACATCACGGTTATTGTGGATACTTTATTTCGTTCCATATTCAACCCAGCTCACTACCGTTGCTTGCAAACGGAGCCCCAACTCGTTTGGCGCTATTTGTCTCATTCAATGTGTACAAACAACCGGGGAGACGGGTTGACACCAGCTGCAACCGAGATCTCGGAGGCAACGGCCAACTGTGTCAATAAATCGTCGATGGCCTCAAGGAACAATGACTCAAGTCCACTTCCTCGTCATTCGCTCGGGGTCTCATTGAAGCGGATGGACTCACGTTCTCGAATGGAGAACGAAAAACCGTCAAAATGTATTGCTAGCATGAGGAAACTTTTGTTGCGGTCCTTGACGTGTTTATCTGTGTTCACACACCAAGCCATTCAATGCCTTGTCACATTTACTGTTTATGAACAACGCGAAAGAGATATGGGCTTGGGTTTAAGCTCAGTTGCACTGAAAATAAGCTATTATGACCTGAGGAGAGGTAACAGATCATCTTTCCATTGTTGCTCCTGGCTCATCGTGATTTCACATCGAGGCCAAAACGCAGGTTTACTGTCGAGACCGCATCCAACTCCGTAGGATTAGATGTATGATGAAGCGATCAACTTTCATTCTTCGTTGGAGATCTCTTACTACTTCTTCCGATGTCTTTCTATGAGTTCCGCTAGACAGTTGATGTCTCCAAATGACCGAGCCAGGCCGCCTGTGCCATGTGCTCACGAGAGCAAGATAACAATGGCACATCCCGCCCCACGACACGCCGATACTCTTGTGCACCGGACGACAGAATTGTTGGTTTAAAAGGTCACTTCGTCGAAGACCAGTTTCACTAGCTTCATAGTGCCCGTAAGAAGGTGATTAAGCTTTCAGGAGAACGCATGATTCTCCGTGGCCGATAGAAAAGAAACAAAAACAAGAAGACTGCTGATACGTTCCGACAGAGGTACTTTTTGATTCCCTTTGCCAAGCATGTTCCGTTCCCTTGTGAGTTTCTCTTTGAAGACACCGTGCCCGGCATGATGTGACGAAGTTCGAGTCGACCACACTGTGTGTCGCTGTAGCCAAACATCCATCAACCGGTGGCCCCGTCAATACACAATATTCATGTGAAGAGAAAACGTTCACACCCGCAAGATTGCAACCGTCTCGAAGCTTCTGGAAGTCATCTCCATGTTGATCTGGGAATACAAAAATATGCAGATATCAGAGAATATCCTCAGACTCAGGCACTCATGAGTAGGTGCAGGGATCAGCTGAATGAGGCGCCACGTCGCGCAATCCGATCATCGCCAAACAGCAGTACAGTGACTGTTTTCGTATCAAAAAGAAGTTTATGTAATCATCTACAATGAGCCACATGCTGCCTATTCTGCAGATACGCCAATACACATATTACAACCCATTATGCAGGAATAATAGATAACCAACCTACTTAGGTATTAGGTAACTAGCTAGAATAGGATATTTATACTATAGAATCATAGGAATAATAGGAACTTACTTAGTAATAGAAGAACTATAGTCTAAGTTATATAATAATAAAATAATAATTATATTAGATTAATATAATTTAATATAACTTAGGAGCTAAATAATCATTTTAGATTAGAATAATTTAAATTAACTTAAAATATAAAAGAATATATTGAAAATTAAACTTATATATAGTATAACCTAAGTCTAGCTTAAACTTATACTTCTATAGCTCTTTAGTAATTAACTTAGTATTTATCCTTATAAATATTCTTAGTTTATTTTTACTATAAATTACTTATTAAGCCTAAGATTAATTACTTTAGTCTCTTAAGACCTAATCTACTATTAACCTATAACCTATAATAAAGCTATAACCTCTTTATACTATTATAACGTATTAATCCTTAGCTTCTATTAGTAGACCCTACTGTTAGATAGCTGACCGTAATAATATATTTTAAGGAGATAAAAAGCAGATAGCCTACCAGGTGTTCATCTAACTTAACATGCTGCTATCCTAGCAATAATCTACGAGGGTGGTGGCAGCACCGCGGACGACGATCTCGGACAATTACTTGCATAAATTACCTAAAGCAAAACAGCGTCTAGACCGTGAGGCATCGTATCCACCAAGTATCCCACCTCAGCAGCAATCCTGTTGCCCATGAAGAACTAATTCCAAATCCCCTGACGCACCACAAGTCGCCATTTACAACCATTTTTATCTTCTCTTCCAACATCAAGCGAATCCTCGGGCTCTCTTTTACCATACACTCACTAAAAGCGACCAGAGCTGTTGGTGCCGGTCTTCCTCTCCGCCCAACCGCTAAGCCACTATCCGTTCCGGCTCGACAAGGTCCAATTTCTTCCTTTCTTGGCTTCAATGCGCTTCGGAAGTCTAATTCGGCCATTGTTGTTGCTCGTCCTTCCCTCTGCGACCTATTCACGTCGAGGATGCCGGTCATTCCCACCATTCGCGGCAAGAAGGCCTGGCTGACTGTTATGACGGTTTGTACTATGGGCCTAGAGACAATGGGATCCCTGGAGCATTTATGAGAACGAACATTATGGCATCTCTCGGATCGATCCAGAAGTTCATCGAGCGATGAGACCGGTCTTTGACGCAGACTTAGTTACATAATACCCCCCGACTCCTGGATAAAGAGCCTTTTGGTTATGACACAAAAACGAGCGGAACACCTTTTTCCTTGGAGCTGGCAACGTCGCCATCCTGGTTCTTGAGGGCCTGGGTAATTTGTAGCCTTTGCATGAACGGCAACAATATACCCTCATAGTATTCTGTTCACTTTACCACGCCGTTCTTCCTCTTCATTCTCCACAAATACCCTCATTACAGCGCATCAGTACGCCTGAGCCCGTTCGACATTCCGCAGCTATCGAACACTCCGCGACAAACTATTTACTAGAACCCAGCTTGTCAGAATTGTGTGAAAAGCACTTCAATATTGAGATTTGAGCGTTTCCGTCTGATTTCGTCAGGTCGTGCCGGGTACACTCTTCCAGACTTTGAAGTAGTTTGCAGCCATTTATCGAGTTTGAGAGCAGGCTCGTCAGAGCTCAGTATCTCTGAGTACTAGTATAAAGCTGAAGGTATTACTACTGGGTCCTCAGCCTCAGCAAGCTTGCAAATTGCAGGGAAGGGGTCCAACCTGGAAGCACAAGACAAAGAAAGCAGCACTTGTTCCGTCGATACAAAAGAGTCCTTCGCCATATTCTTGCATCCCGAAGTGGAAATTAGAGTAGCTGCTCGGAATCAACCCCTCAAGACTTCATTACCAAATCAAATCAATCCCAACTTAGCTATTGCAGCTGAATATGTAAATCACAGACCTTATGCGGCGCCCACTCGATGTGCATGATAACACCCTCTCTTTATCTCCTCAATCTGTTCAGCGCACATCCACCTTAAGATTCATGCAGCATAATCGAACAAGCGACACTCTGCTTTTAAGTGCACTAGGGGAGCTTTCATTTTTTGTTCTTTTTGTTTTCTCTTTGAAACTGGACTTGAGTAAAATTAATATTCTGAATATTATGCGGCATTCTATTGGAAAGAGACTTGCTTGAATTTCGAAACCCGTGTGTCCGGATCCGGAATATTGGAAATTGCGTTGCCATGGATAGAAACATACTCAGGTCAAAGGCAGCATGCGTCCAAGTTGACATCAGATCTGCAAAAAGAACTGGGCTTTAATCCTTTCGGTGTCATTGCCACCCAACAGCCATGAATCCTGATTTCGAGAAACGCTCAGGAACAGTTCAGGCGACTTGGCAAGAAACGGCAAGGGCCTCAAGTCCAAAAGCCTACAGGCTTCTGCGAAGTCCCCACTTGCAGAAGACTTCTCACTTGTACGGAAGATATGTTGTACTTGCGCGGAAGAGACGCAATGATCAGAAGGCTAAGAACACCAGGCGAAGGAGAAAGCAGGGAAAGAAACGCAGGAATCAGAGACGGGATAAGTAGGCTTTAGAAGTCGGCACTGTGATTGATCCACAGATTGTGCCTCCGTAGCCCGTCTGTCCCTCACGAACCGTCAATTTGGGTAATATTTATTTGCGCTTTTTTTGGCGAGCTTTACAGGCGTATATGGTTTGCTTCTTGTCTGGGTTTCATAAGTTATCCACGCAGATTCTGATTTTCGGCTTTAATTGTTGCATTTACCACCAACATACGGTCAATGTGCTGTTGTTATCAGCCAATCGATCAAGCGAAGATGTGGGCAGATGTCGTTCATAAAGGCTGGCACATTGTAATTATGACAAAGGGGCGCTTCTATTCATAGTGCTAGGCGTCCTGTTCCCGATTTTCTAGATTCTCATGAACCATGTCTTATTTTCGAGACTGAGGTTTGTGGTGTGTTCAAATTCCCAAGCTGGCCTCATACCAAAGGGGGGTCAAATCGTTTCGAATCAAGATGCGCCCAAGACCGATGCTTGTGATATTCATGGTTCAAAATGAGATCAATGCAGTGACCTACGGATACATTATTCTTTCCAGTTAGTGAGCAAGCTAATGCAAGCCTGGCGTGAAGCGGAGCTTGTGACGGCATCCCGAAGGTGGAAACAGCAGCGGCCAACCTCGGCTCGGACAAAAAAAGCCTTTCGCATTATGTTTCTCGCATCCTGCCTCTGTATCTCAGGGATGGTTACATGTTAACGATGACAGTGTTACCCGTTGTAGAAACTGGGCTGAGGCATCCTTCGATAGCAGCATCGCATCAGTGAAAGGCTCGGACGGCTATTTGGCTCGGTGGCGAGGCCGTGATTGACCTTGATACAGGCCCAGATACCATGAACACCTTCTTCCGTGATATACGAAGTTTGCACCGTTGCAGACAAAACCTTGACTACACAATTCAACGGGAAGTACTTTGTGTAGCGATAGAAATTGCGTCCAAGAGAGAGCTCAACGCAATCGAATGACAGCACTGAGTTGTCTGAGTGGCGTCGATCATCGTGATGGCTCCAGGCCACCATTGCACACGAACTTCTCAAGCGCATCAATTACTCAATGCAGATAAGAGGGCGTTTTTCAGTGTACTTGCATTGACGTATGTGCCAAGCTCACTCTAAAAGCCGTCACCTTCGGTTTCCTCGCGAAGAGCAGAAGCAGTTTCGTTTTCTTCGATGAGTCTCGAAGGTCTCAGTCGCCTTTTATGTTGGCTTGAAGCTATTATTCAGATAGGAGTCGGGTATGAACTTCCCTCTATTGAAGAACCCTTCTCTCTTAAATGCCTTCTGCTTTTCATGCCATTGAAAACAGTATTATCTAGCCTTTCGTCCTTTTTCTTTGCAGGTCCTGAGTTTACCTGATTCCATTAATGGTTCCAATGAATGAAAACGTATCCCGGGCATGGGCGTTGCATGAGTCGCATGTACCGACGCGTGCTAAGACACGACAGCGTGATAGGCTAATCAGAGAAGAAAGCCCAACGGATCGTCTGAAAGGATATGTCGTTTCGTGCGGGGTGTGTGCTGATGGTTAGAAGATAAACTAATCGGTCTCTTCGTCGACCAGAGGTTAAGTCCTTGATTCCACATGTGAGCGTGATTCTCGACGAGATTAGGAAGAAAGTTGTATTTCGGAAGAGTCCTGTAGATGCCCTGGTTTTGTTCTGTACAGAATATTGGAAAACCAAACAATTTCTTGAATAGCCATGTTGACCCGCTGCTACGAAAGGTAGACAGATCTCACTTTGAGTAGGGTTTAGCTATAAGTACCTTTCCTTACCTGAAAGATTGATGCCTTCACCAAATTTTCAACGTTGCCCCCTGCGTGGATATGATAAGTCGTAGGCTCTCTGATGCACAGCCAATTCAACAAATCAACAGGATAACTGCTGTGTAACGGCGAGTCACATTTTGTTTGAACCCAATTATGAATTCGAGGGTTGATCAATGAGTGGCTGCTTTCCAGTAGATGTCTATTGCCGGCCCTAGCTTCTCAATTAGCTGCTTCGGATACTTGCATGATCGGCCCAAGGAGAGGATAGAATGGTTATCTCAGGTGTTTACATGTGAAGTTTCACTCGAGGCCGGTTCACGAGCACGCAGGTAGCCCCACGAGCTGAGTCAGGGGTACCCACGGATGGAGTCGTCCACTGTCTTCTGGAACCGGGTGATACGAGCATCTCTGATGGACCAAATCATTTGAAAATAAGGCGCTGGTCATTCCAGAAGTTTTACGGGATGTCCAATCAACTGATCTGCACGACATTCTGATTCCCTAGCTCATCAAAGTAAACGCGGGCTACGTCGCCAAGCGAATATCGAAGTTGCCTGGTAAGATCCAGACTGTCATCGTGTTGACAGCTTGAACTCGGACGATAATTTAGATCAGAGGCAACGGTGTGTCCATGCCTGTGAGCCAGAGGATCACAGATCATTGCCGAAAGCGTTACTTGGCTTTTAGCCTGCACAGGTTGCGATCCCGGATGGTGGCGTTCTTGGCCCCCACTTGTTATTTTGCTCCGCTTAATACGCATTGAATGAAACAATTTATTCTTTTGCTAAATGTGGAATGGCTGAGATATGTGGTGGTGAACTGACGCCTAAAATCAAGGAAAGCATATGTACCTTTCTCGGGCAAAGTATAGACCGTGGTTTGGGCGGTCTGTTTGTGTTTATTGTTTTTCAAGCATTTAACAGTGGCTATGCTATTTCAATTGGGGGATATCGTCCGGCGAAAATAATTCTGGCAATGAATTATGGCGATGATGGAGCTGTATCACAAGGGTCTCCGATAGAAGGCAAAACTAAGCATTTCAATTGGGCGCTAACTCTAGATAGTGAGAGCTGGCCACCGAGTTAATGAATTCAGTATTTTGCAGGTAGATTCGCCTGGTTGATGAACTGGTTTGCATGGATGACGGAGTCTGGCGAACTCGGTTATTGCAGACGGGCGGGTTCCTCCGTCTAAAAAAGCAAAAGTCTTGGAGTATTTGAAGCGTGAGAAGATGAAATAGGGTTATTCTGAATGATATGCATCGAGCTTTTGGTTTCTCACCAAACGATGATGACATCTACAAAAAGGTGCTTTGGTCCAAGTGGAAATAGTCTCAAACTGTAAACTGTAGAGGCAGAGTTGAGAACATCAGACTTAAAGTGGGAACCATGAAACTGTCCCTTTGCATAAAGATGTGATTACTGTGGTGGAAACGGAAAGCGCTGCAGATGCGGGCGGCAGAAAAAACTCAGAAACCTTTCGTTCCCGCTCAATTATTAATTTTTCTCTACGACAGGCGCCTGCATATGACTCCCTGAGATCCCAAAGACCCCCAACCGGAGGCATTGGCACGAAAGTCAAACTGACTTGGCCGGCCTGTGGCCTCGACGAGACTCGCTCTTCCTCCTTCTATGGATTACAGCATCTTGATGAAGCTTTGAGCCCACCCAGTAGAATAATCACGCCTTGTCGTCAGTATTCTATCGGCCTTCATGATCCCAAAACCTGAAGGCCATGGCGTTAAGGATACATGCGGCGAGGCTGCTGCCAATTGTCGGCGTGAAGAAAGATCAGGGCTTTCAAGTCTCAGGTCTTGACAGGGGCAATCCATGCTTCTCCCTCTCTTAATTTCATCCCAGACAAGCCTTGATCCGGCATCGTGAATATCTGACGAATGAAGTTAGCAAGATGATATGATATTGTGGATAACCCATCAACTTCCGCGTCTATGAACCCCTTCACCAACACAAACCCCTTGAAAAAGAGTTCAAGCCCCACACAGAATCTTCACCAGCGACAAAAGTCAGAGACCGGCCTTTAGGAGATGGCGCTCATGATATGGTGAAAGATTGGAGCCAGATTTCAGAGACGCGCGGCGAACCGAGCTTCATCATGGCCGCGTTCATTTCTTCGGGCTCTGCTGTCGTGTAGAATGCTACGATGCCTCTCGAGTTCCTATCTGATTATTGTATGCCTTTTTGGTCAGTCCGAACGCTTCTGGGTTTTTTCAATTGTCAAATTTGCCGAACCAGGATGTCAGTCATTTGAATTTACTAGCCATCAGCTATCGATCGAGCTACGTGGACCGAGTAAGTAAATGAGCCCGTCCTCCGAGACATGATCAAGTTTTCACTTTAGATTCGGGTGGTTTTCAACATAGGCCTTTCTAGCAATCGATTAGAGTCACGAAAAGCAAGTGCCAAATCAAAGAAATGGAGGTCAGAGCGTCTTGCATTCTTCCAGTCGCTGTGACGGAGGAACTCGGTGATCAACTCTGGAAGTCTACGCAGGCTAAGAAATGGCTTGACTCGATGACTGAAGCAAATCCACCGAGATATGGCCTTGACACAATCATTAGATGTGATTAAAGCTTTGGAAGCTTGGAACACGACCTCAAATAACCGCCGCTTTGATTCGATGATGCGCCGACCCCAGGTCCGTTCTACAGTAAGCCGATTGACAAGCTCGATGTTTGAACTGGGAGTCTCTTCATTAGTGAGATTTGAGTTTGGGAATCAGTACTGTGACTGGCGTTACATTAAGACTGAGGACGATGGACGCAAATGACGCAGTTGCCCGGCGAGTCAAGAAAGAGACGCTGGGACAAATGAGCTATCGGCATTGGCCATGACGTCAAAGCGAACGCCGTCGGATTGATCTCCTTCCAAAACTCGTCAGTACATTGGAAAACTCAGATGTTTTATTGTGACCACAAGGCTTTGGCATGAGCGTCTTTCGCCTTGTATTCAGCGCGAAGTCCCTAGTCCAAGTCCTGTGCAGCAATTGGCGACTAATTTCATTATCGGTGTCTTTTTTCAGACCTGATGATGATGGGTACTTATGTGAAAGGGTTGCTTTAGAATTTGCAGTGACTGTCCCTTCAAGAAGCAGTCAAACATGTTTGATTGACCAGGCTTGTCGTCTGTGTATTCGTCGAGGTTTGGGCTTGGCACAAAAGACATCCATAAACGAACTTCAATCCCCCGCCTCAATTTTCATCATCAGATATCGAAGAGCGATTTCCATTAATCAATCCGTTTTCATAGTGTAACTCTGCTGCTATCAGTTGATGTTTGTGCGAAATAGTTATCGGAACTGGCCTCATTCAGAATGTCAGCCCCCAGCTGTGAACCCGCAAAGGGACCTGAACACTCTGGTGACTTGGCCAACGTGGAATGCACTGAAGCTTTCCGTATCTGACAGCGGCCGTAAGCTATTGGAGACGAAGAAGTTGGCACTTGGGGGCGGTCTCCAGGACTGTAGGCATTTTCTCAAGGCCCTTCGTTCTGAAGATCCTTGGAACCAAGATACGTCTTCAACACCCAGTTCAAGTATGCGCCTGGGAGCCTGTATAAGGATTGCAGCCATCAAAAAGGGTCGTATGAGAGTCTGAAATGCCTCTTAGATGACTTAACGGGTTTCTCAACAATTATCATAGCATCGACAAGGAACAGCGTCGTTACGATTGTTCTCCGACGAATGTTGGGTGAAATCGACGAGAACGCCGTCTCTCTAAGCCCCCAGTCCACAGGTCTCTGTGCGAATCGCCTACTCCCACCCCTTAGACGGTAAGCGTTAGAACTGAGGCACCGTTAGAGTTATTTCATGCTCAAAGATGGGATCATTTCTTGACCCCTGCCTTTCCTCATTTCTTCTATTCCACCGGACCACAATCACCCCGCCCTTTTCGGTCCAAGACATGCCGCTAGCTCCCTTACACACTTTCTCACAACTGAGATCAATCACAACACCGGGAGTGCGTACTGGTTACGCACTGTTTTCATGCTATGAGCAGACACATTACGGCTGTCTGGGCCTCTCAGCCCTCTCGGGAGATAGAAGGAGCTATGAAGATGTTTTTCAGATGCATAGACCATCGAACACCAGGTCGTCCTTCTTTTCTTCACAGTTGGCCGCCTAGGGGCGCAGGTTTTTGACTGCCGTATGTCTCTGACCAGGTCAACAGCGGCCAGCAATATTAGCAACATAGCAAAGAGCAGCCGGCTGTTATAATGTCTGCAGATCTGGTCTAGGTTATCGCATTTACGCCTTTGGATAACCTGTCCATCTGGTTCCGGTTTGCCTATAAGGTAACGGTAGGCGGCTCACTTAGCGTCTAGTCGTGGAGTAGCTCAACCTGGAGAAGAAGTGCCTCATTAGAATTATCGTGCCCTGCGTCGTGTGTATTGCAAAAGTCCGACTCGACCAGCCTCGTGTCTAGTAGGCTCGCGAGATGGATCATGGTGCCGTTGAAACGAAGAAGGGTGAAAATGTTGCATCGGTTCCCGGGCGGCTAGCATGGATGTATGGAAGGCGCAGTGGTCTGGCGAGTCGGAGATGCAGCCGCGATCAGTGCTGACTCTGAATGGTTTTGTTGGCAGATACAAACGACCAGGTCCATGGAAGGGGCTGTTCCGGAAGCGAGCCCATGCTCGAAGCGTCGCGGATGGGTCACAGGCAAGTGATCTAGAATCTTGCGCCTAGCCGAAAAGCTTTCTCACAGAATTGATGTGTAGAGATCGACAAGGATGAAGTCTGGAAATCGATGTTGCAGTTGCCGGGTCTGAAAAAGAGACCGGTCAGTAAGCCATGTCCACCCTACATTGCAATGTGGGTTGGCACTTTCTAGAATAAGATCTATGCACACTTCATACTGCATCACAAGTCACCCATCTGTGATTTGATTTATATTCTGTAGTCTTGATAAGATGCGGTTGAATCTATTCGATCCACGGAGGCTGCCTCAACCCATTAGAAACTACGGCCAGCTCCCGATTACGGGGACAAAGGGACAAATAAAACTTCCATCCCCCGTAATGAGGGCCATGTCTAAACAATGCATGTGAATCCAATCTCTGGGCAGGAAGAAATGCTGATAGATCTTGTGGCTCTTGAGATCATCTAGTGACCACGTGCAAAGCCAGAAGTCTTTGTCTAAGAAGGCAAGCGAACACCCATGTCGGTGAAGCCCTGCCATGGAATTATATCGCGGCTTTCTCTGTTGAGAACCCATGGCGACCTCATCTACCTAATACAAATCCGACGGATAACTCTGTGCGCTGCGAAACTTTTGTCGGGATGGGTATTGCGGCGACTGTTGGCGATGGCCGAGATGTTGTGCGCCCCTCTAGAAAGGAAGTCTCCAGGATGAACAAGTCTGCATTGCATCGTCCCAGGGCAACTTGTTTCGAAACTTGAACAAAATGGAATGAGTTGTCTGGGGACATGAAGACTTTTTCCACGGAAGACTATGTTTCGGGGGGGTGGGGGGCTCATTGGGTACGCTGCCGATGGCCGACGTGACAACGCGGAAATCAGATCAATGTGTCTGAACTCAAGATCTTTGAAATCTATGGGCCATCCGCCCAGAGGATTGAGTTTATTCCATGTAGAAGCTTCGATCCTACCAGAACTGAAAGAAATCAGAGAATCCTCTGAGAACGGGTGCAACATCCACTGTGACGGTTCATTTCCGGCGGGACGGCAGACGAGATTTGCTCCGTTGGTAATCGACAAAACGTTCGTGAATTCCAAGCACCTAACGAAAATCCTCTGCCTCTTTTGGTCGGATAAAACTTTTAGAACTGGATTCTGCGATTTTGTTTCGAATGTTTTGACTTTTGTCTAGACACGCACTCGTTGCTGATGGGGCTTGCCTGACGGCGAATCTTCCGTCAATTTCTGCTGTGGCGATTCAGCACTCATCTTTGCTCCGTGCCATACATGAGATTCCCATGTAGCTGCAGGCAACTTGGAAGTCTGATAATCCGTCTCCAGGCACTACAGTCAATGTACCAGCCTTATTACAGAAGCAAACACGGGTGCCCCCTTTGGCGACAGCCAAGGCCGGGACCGGCTCCAAGATCCCTGCTGACGTTTCCGAAACAAGAGACGCGTTGGCGGATCTGGCACGAGAACCGGATGTCTCACTATCAATCTCATCTGCATCAGCCATACAAATGAGCGATTTTAGCTTCCAAACATTACAATAGGACTCTCTCAGGTCGCAGATTCGGCGTCCGTTAACACTTAGAGTGATTGCCGTTACTGGGGATGCGCAGCTAGAATGATAGAGGAGACTGAAGTTGTCGAAGTTCAACACTTGGAGAGAACCATTTCTCGTGGCAGTGATGAACGTCCTCCTATCTGGTGCGCAGGCTATCTCGTGTGCATTGATAGGTGATTTGGGCTCTCGTGTCTCAGAATCAAGGGGATTATATTTGAAAACGCCGCCTTCGTTATAGAGCCCGAAGATATTCCCAGTGATTGGGTTCCACTTGACTCCGGGGGCATAGCACCAAACGTCTTGCCGGCTCTTCATCCTCCCGCCTACTCGCTCACAACTGCCAATCATCTTCCCTGATTCGGTACTTCAAAGCAGGAGTTCCGTTGCGCCGAAAGATATTGCAATCTGAGTCCTCTCTGGGTTGAAAGCAGTGTACGAGGGAGTTCCATTCCCCCAGCTGCGGTTATCGTCTCTGGCATCCCGATCGACAAGCTGCCATTCGCTCGAGGAAGATGAGTACCAATAACGGATGCTAGAGTCAGCGCAGCAGATCAACCCTCTTGTGGAATCTTTCGAGAAGCATATCTCTATCGCCCTCAGGTTGAGTGGGTTGGGCAGCTCGTGCAATACCCTTGCAGTTGCTACATACCAGACCTTGATGGTATGCGATCCACAGGTCGCAAACTTATCGCCGTCCTGCTTGAAATTCACCGCAATGATGAACTCTTCGTGACCAAATCTGCGTGCTTCTTGGAATTTTGACGGATGATAAAGATCCATGGATTGACAGTATCTTCGGAGGCCGAAATTTCGACATGATTGTCGAGGCAAGCAATCTCTGTCGGATGTGTGCCGGAGCCGACGGTGAACTTTGCTAAAGAGTCGTCCCATCCAGGGTTTATTCCAGTAATGCTCATCGCGGACGGACCTTTTGGTACAGACTGCTTGGCTACTATGGACAGGGGCAGCAGGATGAGGCTGTGTACAGCACCGGGGTGCCGAACGGTGCGGTGGCCGAACTTTCCGACAATCCTGATCGGTTTTGTCGCCCATGAGAAAATGATTGCCGTCTCGGTTAAAGGTAGTGTCATCGGGTTCTGCTCTGCATCTCGCTTAAACCGTCTTGTGAGAAGCTCTGTCAGATGCTTGGAAGCTTGCGTTAAGGCACGCAGGTTTCCACAGATTCCAATTACGCCTATACATGCAAGAACAGCATAGCTTTAAAAGAAAGATGCTAGATCATGTAGATGCTGTTGACTAAGGCTTTCTACCCGGGATAGATGCGTCGACCAGGAAAGACAGGCGTACCGTAGGAACCCCACACATCCCTGACTTTTGAGTCGAATTCTGACTCTTGACTCCCTCAACACCGTCAAGCACCTGGTCAAAGTCTCCTCATTTGCTTAAGACGAATCGATTGAAAGTTCTGCTTCCTCTTTCTGCGTCAGGGACTCCTTGACCGTATGATCAACCAAGCCCACAGCTTCTTTTTGGTCGACATTGACTCGGTCTCCACAAAGTCTTGCAATTGTGTGCTTCGGGTTGAGGATCTTATGAGTCTGTAAAGCCTCGGAAAGCTCGTTCAAAGATAGCTGTCGCTCAGCGCACGTAACCCATGATAAAATGGTTCCCGCCAAGTCCAACTCGGGTTCCTTGAGGCCTTCGGTGATGCTTCTGGCCATGCGAACATTTAAGTCCATCAGGTCAGATGGGGCCTCATTCAGAGCTCAGTCAACGTCGTCTTCAGTGTTGCGTAGAAGCTGCCTGTCGACTACCAGTCGCAACCATGGAAGATTTCCGTTGCATTTGCTAAGCAAGGTGTTCTTGACGTCGGGGGTGAAGGTACTGTCCCACATGTATGAGCTCTCGAACTCTTGCTCGATGCAAAGCCGCTGGCGGAGTCAAATAACTGTGCGGCAACCAGATGAAAGGAATCTGAGAAGGCGGTCTTGAGCTTTGCAAACGACCGTGAAGCCGAGAATGGTCTGCTGGTCAGGGCGACGCGAATAGGAATTCTGAAGTCCCGCAAACTTAGTCTCAGATTATTAAGGAGAGTCTGTGTCGACTCGGATTCATCTACAACGTCAATGAGACAATACAGCGATTCCATATTGCTGAGCTTGGGCATGATCCCGACAAAGGCCCTTTGCCAGATTGGTCGGAATTCAGAATGAGTAATCGAATTCCTGTTTTCCAAGAGTGAAGTGACTCGCTGCGCGTAATCAGGTAAGTACAAAGATAACTGAAAGCTAATTGATAAAAGGCAATTACGGATCGACTTCTTGGCTTGATCGTCGAATCGAAAGAAGGAATTGTGAACAAGGCTTCCAGTGTTATCGAAGTGCTGAACAGGGAACGATGCTAGGATGGACTTGCCGGACCCGGGCAGTCCCATCAAGTGGAGGACAGAAGGACTGTTGGATCGCTTGGCCAGGTGATGAAGTCGGGTTCGGACAAGATCCAGTCGCAACTCCCAGAAACACATCGTTGTGAAAGAGCTTCCAGGTCTTCTGATGATTCCACAGGTTCGATAAGTTGAATCAGTGTACTTCTTATAGAGAGGAGAGTCTCGCTAGTTGAGGACCGACGACTGCTGCCTGTGGCTATATCAGCATCCTCTTCAGATTTCAACGAATAAGTTCATACGATACCTTTCAACTTAAACTTTCTAACGAATGAGCCGATGACATTCCGAACATTGATGTAATTCGCATCTTGTCGGGACGGATATTTGCATGTTGTGTGGTGGCCCGCGTTGAGCGGAGAAAATATTCCGCCCGGGTATCCCAACACTGCAAAATCACTTTCGACAATCATCTAGTTAGCTAAAAGGGTAACCTTTGTCTTGCCGTGGAATATAGTTCTTGCCATTTTCCTTGGCCCGACACTTGATTGAAGCGTATCAAACAAGGACACGATCTCAAGTTTTTGTGCATGCAGACGAAATTGTTCGTTTATGTCGACGATCAGTGGTGAATTCCTTTGCAGGCCAACAACATACTGTTTCGGGAAGTGGAACGAGACAGACAGAAGTTTGGATAGAACACTCGCTAGGCCGCTTATGGTGTTCAATATTTCTTGATATTCGGGATCTTTTCGACTTAGAATGAAGGCCTGACGTTCCGGCTTAAGGTTAACCATTACCAACTTTACCAACCTTTCTGAAGGCGAGGCCACCTATCAATTGACGACGAATATTGCAGTCACCTTGTTTACTTGTTAGATTATCCAGGCCATCCTGGCCCTCGAACATTTCCCCGTGAGAGTCATACGGCAGTCAACAAAGCGCGCCTCCAGGCGGAAAACTGCGAAGAAGAAAAGTTAGAAGCGAAGACAGATTGTTAGATTATTCCCTAGTCACATTCTAGTCACAAACCTTGCTGATTTACAATTGCTCATTTTCATTAGAACTAAACTTCATCTGGAGTAGTAAGTCTTCAGCGTAATTGGAAATACTGAAGATGTCTCCTGTCTGTGACATAAAGTTCGCATTGTTTCCAAGGATAGAATTCGCGTTCTTGGAGCCCGGCTCCAGTGGAAGCCTTTCCTTCGGCCAAAAGCGGTTCAGATCTCTGTTCCATGACCACGTCATATGGCTGTTGCCTCCCAACCCGTGCACGAAAATAATGTCGATTGCTTTGGGATTATCCGGCCTGTAGAGAACTTGGAGACCGAGTAGTTCGTTAGCGATTGACCGACCGGCTTCATCCCTTACTTTGAAGGTGTTCTAAAGCTGGCGGAGAGCTATGAATTGAGCATGTTTCGTTAGCTTGATTTTCTCAATGCGGTAGTCCCAAATTTGTGTCCAACCTTAGGCCAATATCACCCAGCCTGATGGTCGAGACTGAGCTGTCAAGTTTGGGTTTGTCACTTGATGATGAAACTGAAGGGAACCTCCTCACTTCCTCCGACTTCAATGAATCCTTCGATTCTTTTCAGACTTCAAGAGATCTCTTCCACCCTTGAAACTGATCCGCAGTCATCAGCATTCCGAGCCACAAGGATGTCAAGGCTTGTGACATACTATCTCAACCTTTTCTGGACGCTGCCTCGAAGAGCCAGAAGCAGTATCAGATTTAACGGTCGGTGGACTTCAAAAAGATCGCCGCGGCGTTCGTAGCGGGAAAAGAGTGGAAGTCCAAATTATACGTTGGAAATGCAAAAGGTGACGGGAAACGAGCGCCTTGCGAAGTTGGAGTGAGAAAAAGACATCTCCAGAGGTTCCCGCTTGACACTACGCAGCCTCAGCCGTATGCAGCAGAGTTCTTTTTGGGCCACCGGATCAGTTTCAGATCCGCTTCCGTGGTCTTTTTAATAGGGCAGGCATTCAAAGCAGTGACACGTAATGAACTGGGTGAATTCCAGGCTGCCTCGTCCAAGGCTGGCTTAATACTGAAGGGTGTGATGACAGGGGCGATGTGATGAGCAAGACTTCTGGGCAAGCAACTTCTCACGAGCCACAACCTCCCAATTCAATGTACTTTTACATGGTGGGTTGGCGGTGGTACAACATGCACTAGGACCACTTCAACGAATGGTGAGCAGGCTACTGGTACCGGTATCGTGTGGGCTGGATGGAGAGCCTTCGTAGACAAAGTAAATTATCTTCCCAAGGAACGTCTATTTTCACAGGAACTTCCTTGGGTCTTTTCGCCATCATCGACACTTACTACAATCCTTTTATTTCCAAGACCGGAGGGAATTCAGATCACGGGAACCCCACGTGACTCCGTGAGCATTTTTTTTGCTGGATGCTGGTGGGCACGTTTCGGTGGACAAAGCTGTCTTCCAATGTGAGCTGTTTTGCATCTCGATTTCGACATCTCACTGAAGTTATCTCAGTCTTGTCCAGTAGCACGAAAGTATTGAATGCAGTCACCTGGGGCACGTCTGCCTGGACCAAGACAGCCAAGAACGCCACTGAGCTGGCTGATGGCACCGTGAAGACGTGCTTTCTTCAGGCCACGTCCTAACTTGGTGCAGAGATGTTGGAAGGCGAGTTCGGCTCGCTCTCTGAGCTCTCATCGACCATTCCCTCAATCGCCCCCAAGCCCTACGACTAGAGCGAGTTCAAGACATCAGACTCATACTTCCTAATCATGGACTTCCTGGAGCTTAAAATCACCTTGCCGGACCCTGGAAAGGTCACAAGTCTAGTCGTGGATCTGCATCGCAAGGGTTCGTTTCCAAATGGCAAATTTTCATTCCAAATCCCGACTTATCATGGCAAGAACCTTCAACTTAACAAGCGGACCTCCGGCTGGACAGAGTGCTTCTCAGCTCTCATGGACGCCTTCTACGAAGAGGACATGAAGGCCAACGGCTCATGGCCCGAGTATGAGCGAAACTTCGGTACTTTGAGACTGAAAGTAGCAGTTCCTCAACTTTTGGATGCTCTGCAGTCCAACAGGCGCCAGATCAAGCCTTGTCTTGTTGTTAGGGATTTATGGGAGGAGAACGCTGGGATCAACCTCGAGACGGGCAATATTACTCTGCTTGATGCTTCTTGCAGGTACGCACGCAACGAGTACGAATTGTGCATGTGGCGAAGAGAGATCATTCGATCCGGTGAACCGTATTTCAAGCAGTATTTGATGCGGATGCCTCCGAGTGAACCGACCGAAGAATGAGATGACCGGAATCTGCTCTACTGGCACTACTGCATCAATCTCAATCTTTCGCACACTAGATCCTGGCCAGGATCTTCGGTGCAAACCCGGGACGAGTGAGTTGAAATGTATGATGTTTGTTTGGGTCTCTAACACGATGTGGCTTTACGAAGATGCCTGTTGTTTGAATAATGAATAATAAGTACTGTCCAGAGAGCGTCGCTTCTACGGAACAGAATCTCCTCGATAAGGCGATGCCTGTGGACACAGAAGGGGTACCTAAAACTTTCTGACTTGAGGAGGCTTGGGCTGGGCGATTTGTGTTGGATTTTACTTTTAGCGATAAGACTCGGCCTGGCCAACAACAAAAGGAAATAAAAATGATTCGCTCCCTTCGCGGATGTTGATGTCTGTCCAAACAACCATAAATACGTGGCTTACCCATCACACAGCCTGCTCCTTTAGCCGCTTGGGACACCCAACCTGATGGTGATCGTACGATTCTTTGCCTCTCGTGTCTTTTTGAATTGTTGCATAGCACATGACACATTATTGACGGTGTCTCGCTTTTCTTTCTCAACTGTGTCGGATATTGAGGCTCATGCTTACTGAGGTCTCGAAGTTTACCTTGAATACCACCTGGAACAGGACTTCACGAGAACAACCCTCAAGAAACACGAAGCCACCGTCGAAAAAGCTTCAGAGCAATCCCAGCGAGAAGGATTCGTATCCAACATCACCATCAAACGCAATCCCGTATAGTGTATTTGAGCCAAATCAGCGACGATATATCGTCCTGCTCTGCGCTCTTGCAGGATTTCTTTCTCCGCTCAGCGCTTTCACATACTTCCCGGCCATCGAGTACACAGAAGATGTCAAAGTATCCCTCCAGCTAATGAACTTGATCGTCACTGCGTACTTTGTGGTTCAAGGAATAGTTCCTGCCTTCTTTGGTGACTTGGCAGATCAAATAGGTAGAATGCCTGCGTATCTGGTCATTTTGGCCATCTATGCAAGATCATGCATTGGCTTGGCGTTGCAGAAGTCGTACCTTTTCCGAATGCTCCAGAGCGCTCGAAGCTCTGGTAAGCAACGATTAAAGCCTTGTTCTGTTCTTCAGCACATGGCTTCTCAACTGACTCGCAATCAGGTATCATTGCACTATGGTCTATCGTTGTTGCTGATCTTGCTCCTCCACATGATCGTGGTCGCTACATAGGAGCTATGCTTACAGGGTTCGTATAGATGAACCCATAGTTTATTCAACTAATGGTGAGGACAGTCCAAATACAGGCGTAAGTCTTGGACCCGTAGCCGGTCGTAGCCTGGGGCGTTCTGCCCGAGAAAGCTGGCTGGCGCTGGATCTTCTGGGTTCTAACCATACTGGGGGTGTTTGTCCTGATACCTTTTATTTTATCCTTCCCCGAAACATGTCGTACTATCGTTGGCAATGGAAGAGCTCCGGTGGCCGGCATAAACAAGCCTCTCATGGCTACCGGGGTGCCAAAGATGGATTCACGCGTTGTGTCTGAAGGCCCCTTGCCAGAAGGTCGAAGATGGCTACGCGTAATCAATCCGTTCAACTGCCTGAAGATCATCTTTACGAAGAATGCCGGGTTTATCCTAGTTCTAATGCAACGTTCTATCTGTTATACAGCTGCATTCAAACGGCACTTATGTTGCAATATAGCGTCAATAGCCTCGAGGCCGGGTTCTGCTTTCTTCCATATGGCATCGCGACGACATCTTCTTCTTATTTGATTGGTGATACGAACCCACTGTCTACGTCTTATTCGGTAACTTTCTGGCACTTTACGTAGGAAAAGTAATGGATCACGACCACAAGGTCATCGCGAGGCAGTACGGTATTGTTATCAACGCGGTCTCGGGAGATGATTGAAGCAAGTTAACAATTCAGAGAGCTCGTCTGTGCAGCATGCCTTACTAACAGTCATCCATCGGCCTTGGGTGGTCCATAGACCGTCAAGCTCATTTGAGTGCCCCGATGATTCTGGTCTTTCTCTGCGGAATTACTACGACAGCCGTTTGCACGTGAGTCATCTGTTAATTACAGTCACAGAGAAGTGATTCGAATGTCGTCTAATTAGATTCTTCAGATCAGCTTAATACTGATTGTCGACATCCATGTTACTCAAGCCGGCTTGGCCAGTGTCTCAGTCAATTTGACCCGTCGTACAGCGGCGGCTGTAGGCGTTGTGGCTATACAACCTCTTCCAAATTCACTTGGAATTGGGTGGACGTTTACAATACTTGCAGCTACCTGTCTTACGTCCATTGAAATGTTGACAGCAGTTCGGCAACGGAGATTCATGTGGAGGAACTTGGTCGCACCATCTAAGGTATAACTAATGAAGCTTCGACTTGATGTGGGGACGGAGACAACTTACAAGTTGGAGGAGTAACGGCCCCAGCAAATTGTTAGTGTGATAGTTGATGTTGTTCTTAGCTAACTGGGGATGGGGGTGGTGGTGAATTTTGAATTTGGCGGTGAATAAGCCTTTGAAGGGTAAAGGAGTTCAAGTTGTTTGATGCTCTGCTCGGATTGGAGAGATTCCGAACGACTTTTAACATCGAACTTCATGTCCTTTCTGCTTTCCAAGTTCAGCGGTCTTCCAAACGGAATCCAGCTTGGTTCGAGACACGGAATCATCCGCTATTCAATCATCACACAGAGTTCTGATCGCAACTCGCGATTTGGTGCCCTGTGGCGTGACGGATGTGGCCACGCTCTGGCTTGCCACTTCATATTCATTATTTGGATTGTCCTACTCCATATTCTCGAAGAGAGGCACGGCCACCATCCAAGCATGACCTCGTCTTTATGCAGTCGAAGTTCTGTTCGGCAGAAGCGCCCTTTTTCTCAGACCTGGTATTTCTTTGGGGACATAACAGTTGCTACCTGCGGTTCAAGGATAGACCAGAGTTGGTTTCGGTCAAGCGCATTCAACCGGAAGTCCGAATTTTCAGTTCTCGGAACTTATCGTCATTGTCTGAGCATGTCATAACGACGCTTGAACGATGAATGATAGGTTCCAGAGTACCCCGTTGTTGCTACCAGGGATGCAGTGCCACAGAACGCCAAGAAATCGTACTTATTCGTCAGAAGACTCGTATATCATAGGAAAAAGTCAATTTTGATAATTCAAGCCCAGGAGATCAGCGGGTGGGTGGTCACGAGACAGGTGGTTCAATTCGCTTCGCCTGATGAGGTGAATGTTGCTCTCGACGCTGCGACATGATTTTTGAAATGTCCCCACTGATTGTTGACGGCCTAATGGAAGAATGTCATCGCGAGTTTTCGACTGAACAACGAAAAAATGCCATGATGTGCTTCTTGATATGACGTAGCATAGGAAACAGGTCAACAGGCTGCAGTTTGACGAATGCGAGATGCTCACATGCCGCTGAATGCGGCGCCCGCACCGGGCTCCTTATCAGCTTATCAGCTTATCGGCTTATCTGGAGAAACAGTGGGTCGTTGTACTACCACAATACAATGGCCCATTCATTTGACGAGCTGACATAAGCAGAGACCTTGCCAGCTGAAGAGGCAATGGCCCAACTGTGCTTGTGAACGTTAGCGCACTGCAGTGGAGAACTGTACATGGTGCTACAGCAATCCACCAATGGGCATGCTGGTCATGCCGTCACCCCGCGCAACCAGAAGGCAACTCGGTCGCCAACACATTGCGGACGTCGATAATTCAATCCCCACCACGCGCACCACCACCACCACCACCGCCATCCATCACCATGCCTTGCAGAACATGCTTCACGAGACAATGACCGACGAAATATCTCCCGAACGCCGTCGAATCATCGAGTGGATTGACTGCATCACCGACAGTCCACCCGAGCCCATCATCTCGACCGACAACAAATCTTCATCAGCCGAGCCCGCCGACAACAAGCTCAAGCGTCGGTGGCCTTGGTCGCCCTCGTCTTCAATCGAGATGTCGTCGCCAACCAAACGACGACGAGAATCGCAGTCATCATCCCTCGCCTCTTCATCGCACAGCCATGCAACCGACAATGTGGACACCCCACGCCCGGGCAAGAGCCAACGTCCTAACCTGCCCGCCCGAACACCCTCCCAGGCCAGCAGAGCCAGCAAAGCCAGCAGCGCCTCGCGCGTCTCCCCTACGAAACAAATTGCCAACCGACAGAATAAGCCCTGGCCTGTCCTCGTCCAACAATACGACCCCGATGAGCCCGACATTCCGCCCTCCCTGCGACGTGTATGGACGGCTTTGTCCTCGTTTGGTCTCGGGAAAGGTGTCATCTCCAGGTCCAAAAAGGACGAAATCGCACAAACCAAAGAGACGTCAGCGCGGTTCGACTCGATAGATGGAGACTGGTTCTTTGACGAGAACTCCACGAGGGACCAGCTAGGGCCTTCGCCGACCGTCGCACAAGTCACGAGTATGCTTGACGCCGCAAAGACATGCGCAAATGAGAAGTACGACGAGGCCTCATGGAATTCGTGCCTGCACCAGCACATTCTCCAGCTTGCCTTGCCCATGATGAGCGCAAAGCAGGATAACGTCTTTTTTTTGCCTTGGTACGTCAAGCCCACTTGTGGATGCCTCTTGCAATCCTGCCTGTATGCCCAGCTAACCATCCCTCTTAGTGCGACGGCTAAGATCCTCGACACATACATCGATTCTCGCGGCCCCGCCCGAAAGGTCGACTTCTGCTTCGTGATGGAGCCTGGCCCGCAGGCGGCTAAGGCCATCACCGCGATCCAGCACGAGGACGACCTGTTCAGCGCGTCTATCAACCACACCGATTATACCCCATTTCGCCGTCGCCCCATCGTCTTGAGCATCGAAAGCAAGGTGGAGGGCTCGGGGATCAACGATGCCCAAGCTCAGCTTCTGATCTGGCTTGAGGCCCAGTGGCGCCTGCTGCGCCGGCTAGCGAGCCGCGCTGACACTCACCGCCCTCTGCCCGATTTCCTCCCCGCCATCATCATTGAAGGTCACAAGTGGTACTTCCTGGCTTGTCCGAATAATGAGAAAAAAACGGTAGGTTGTCCTCGCTTCTTCCCGGTTTAGAGTGATAAGCTGACGATGCCAGGTTCTGTGGTCGGAGCTTTTTCTTGGTTCCACGCAGCACGCCATCGGCGTCTACTCGATTGTTTGCTGTCTGCAGTACCTCTCTCGCTGGATCACAGACGAGTATTGGCCATCTTTCCAGCGCATCTTGTCTACTCCCACACCTCCTGCGACACCTGATTCGACCGGTTGAAGGAATGACCAAGCCTTTGGAGTACATTCACGCTGCCGGTGGCGACCTACTGTCTTGCAAGCGTCAAGAGACGATGGCCATGCTAGATAACGTGCCTGCTGGGATTGCTGTCTCCCCTAGGAAGAGTGCCCGGGCGCTGCATACGAAAAGCGGTGAATACGCCGTTGGGCACCCGGCCTCAGCTGCTGGGACGTATCGCCCATGATCCAGCTACAGCCGCAGGGCGTGTTCGTCGACGCATCTCTTTCCAAAGACCTGCGACCCCATTTTGACGATGATGCTACTCTTGTCACTAGGGGCATCATTCTTACCGGCTCCATCTCGATGATAGTCCTAAATAAAGATGCGTCATGAAGCTGTGGGTGGTTCTTCGTGGCATTGGTGCTAGGAAAAGGACCGAGTTCAAGCTGTGTTGTTGATAGCTTACGCAATCTTCCTTCTCCCGAATGGCTGGTGATGACGGCACTCTCCTCTCATTCTCGCATTCTCATCGATCTCCGAAAGAATGTGAATGGCCATCAAGGAGCTGAAGATACCGTGGAAGCTCTCTGGCGTCACTTCAAGTGACACCCGTCTTGAGATGACTTGCTATGAGGCCGAGAGATGGATTGAGAGTCGGCTGTGTGCATTCCAGCCCGGGCGGGCGACCTCTACAGGGAGACAGACAGACAACAGTAAACAACAAACAACCGGAGTTCCGAGTGGCTCTGGCTACACTGATCATTCAGGATGTTGCTACTTAGAGCGATGTGTCTGGGGGCGGCGGATGCCTGGGTTGTAGCAAAGGAAATGTTTCTGAATTCAGGGGCGACTAGGCTATGTAGACAACATGAATATCAACTTTTTTGGTCCTAGGATACATGTGTACAAGGTAGTGCTGGTTTATCTATGAAATGATTGGTGTGTTTTGGGTTTCTTATAGATCGGAGGTCGAACTCTCAACGAGTCGGGTTTCCCATGGGTCGGATTCTTCGTTAGTCGGATTCTTCGTTAGTCGGATTCTTCGTTAGTCGGATTCTTCGTTAGTCGGATTCTTCGAAGGTTAGATTATTCATAGGTCGGGTTTTTTCACAGGTCGATTTTCCCCCAGGTCGAATTCTTGTTATAGGTCAAATTCTTATAAGTCGGATCCGTCTTAGGTCGAATTCTTTACGTAGGTCAGATTCTTTACAAGTCGGGTTTCTTACAAGTAACTCGCATTTCTTTACATCTACCTCTATCTACTAAGCTCGCTCTACCTTACTCTCTAAAACTCCTAACTGAAGCTAACTTTATGCGAAGAGTACGCTGCAGTAGAAAAGTTCTACTGATAGCGAGCTGGCGATACCCGGAAAGAAAAGTCGAGCAGCCCCCGACCGGCCCCGCACCATTCGGCCGTTCCGGTGTCTATTTACGGTGAGGTCAGATGCCCCGCAACTTGGAAATCAATGAGAAAAAGAATTTCCTGGCAGAAAACGTGGATTCACTCCGCGTAAATCGCCCGTTTAATTTGCATAGTGATTGATCATATCAAGGCCGGCCAGCGAACTAGATGCAACCGCTTTGGGGGTGCTGGAACTGCAACCGTGACAAACGGGAGGCCGTCTCCCATGTCCACTTCACCCCATCTGCAAAAGCATGAAGACTTCCCTGTCGCCTGAAGGCTTTTCTCGATCTTCACTGCTAGAGTTCGGCAAATGGAGCCGGCTGCGTCTGCTTTCCCAGTCTCAGCTAAACGCTCTGCCTGCCGAAATGGGGTCACTTTTAATGCAATGCGGTTGGTCCTTTCCTTTGTTGCCCTCTGGGTTTGCTTTCCTTCCTCTTCAGTGATCCCGCTGAGACCTGCCCCACATATTCATGCTTGTTTCCCGTCCCCCGTTGGGTCTTTCCCCTGTGTGATGTGTCGTTCCTTCCATTCACCCTCCAGCTCCCTCCTTCCTTCCTTCCTCACCCGTGCTCCCTTCCCGCACTCACCTGCCTCTGTGCCCCCACCGACCTTCTTGACCAAGCTGCGTCCCCTTCCCGTCACTACCAGCAGCCGCATGACTTAACGGTCATGTGTGTGACAAAGCTGACCTGCACATGCGAACCTCTCTAAAGCGCTCACGTTCGAGTTGCCTGATGGATGCCTCTGTGTAGTATGGAAGGCCCAGTGTACCCCTTACCAGGTGCTGGGAATAGGGTTGTCCACCTGTTTTTAACAGGTGTAATGCTCCGCCTTGCTCACACCTGCTACACATAGTCTCGGAAGAGCTGTCCATGGGAGGCGTTGCACTCTCGCCCCGGTAGGGGGGGCCTTATCTCCATGCGACTGTAGCGGGTGAAGCAAGGCTTAATGCTTTTGCTTTTTGGTTTGATGTT
The DNA here is from genome assembly GCA_028654355.1 of Colletotrichum sp. SAR 10_99. Taxonomy (NCBI): domain Eukaryota; kingdom Fungi; phylum Ascomycota; class Sordariomycetes; order Glomerellales; family Glomerellaceae; genus Colletotrichum; species Colletotrichum sp. SAR 10_99. Next base: position 42,789 of record JAQIUT010000157.1, read on the forward strand.
ACATTGTCGCCAAGGCCAGTCTGTCAAGACCTTTTTGCGGTCGAGGAGACATGATGGCTTAGCTCGTGCTTTAGTGCTGCTGCCCAGAATGAAGATCATGGACATTGAACGTCGGACGCGTGAGGTTGAAGACTCTACTGGACTAACGCGTGGGCGTCAGTTAGGCACGCAACAGCCGTGGGTGTTGCTGGGCTACGACTGTTCAAGTTCTTTCCTCTGCAAGTCCTTTTGCTCCGTGATGACTTCACGGTCAACCCATGTTGGGCTCTACTTTACTCACGGGAATTGACAGGCCATTTGTTCTCTGGCCAGCAACGGCCACGGCGCAAACGACTTCCAAGTCCCCGGCTGCATGCCGTCCTCATCAGCAGCCATTGCAGCTTTGTCAAAAGTTACAAATCACGTATTGCGCCAGGACTTCCCTTTGCGGCAACGACATGGAGTACAAGCTGGTCACAGGAGAAATGAGCATGGAAGCCTCGGCAGTGGATTCCCAGTTACGGGGAGTCTGAGACACCTGGTGCTCAGCTTGAGCTGCACACTTCGCCGGCGACGAGCGGCGCGACTTGGACGATGAGATTCCCGACACAGACGACAATCTTGGATTCGACGGCGAGCAGCGGATAGGATGCTGGCAAGAATGGTATTGGTGGGATGACGAACAACGTCGGCATGGCATTGGAGGAGGAGGAGGGTGATGGCGATGCTGCGGGGCGCCGTGGCGGTGGCGGCGACGAAGAGAGGGATGGCAGACGGAACGGGACGGTCATTCGAGGCGCACATGCGCATGGCGGATGATACGCATAGACAAGTCATGGTTCGTGGCGACGCAGATAGCCAGGATGTTTGCGAAGGCGGCGGGGAGGAGTGGTCGCAGTTGCTCTTCGATTTTGTTGCATGTCTTGGTCGACGGTGTGGGGACGGTTCGGGATGATGGAGGAGACGGAAAATGGGAGTTCGGAAGACGGTATCGGGGTCGGTGATGGTGTCAGAAACCTGCTCCGAAAACCAGTCAGCCGGTTAGAATCTTCAGGGACACCGAGGGCAGGAGAGACATGGCTATTGGAACGTTCGCTTGAATTTGGTGTTCGCGTGAAGGCTTTCTTGCTTACTCAGGCATGTTGTGGTTGGAAGCGAAGAGGCGATGCTGGGTTGAGCCCATCGTTTTGGCACCCAGATGTTCGAATGGAGGAGAGAGGACGCGACGCGCATCTAGAGGTTCTCAAGGTAAAACTCGAACGCGTCAAGTTGAAATCAAAAGGTAGGTAGGCTGGTCTCTGTTGAAGAAGCAGGCAGGCTCTGGCCTGGTCCTTCACAAGGGTTCTTTCCTCACCCCAAGAAAATGTCCCCACTAGAGTGGGTCCTTTCCCAATGTCAATCAATGCACCTGCCACGAACTTGCTAGATGGGCTGCTAATCAGAAGGCTGTACCATCCTGGAAAGATGGTATGGACCTTGACGAGCCAATGACGGCCAGACAGTGCCTGACACCCAACTTGGGTAGGTGGTGCCTGGCAGTTTCCTCCAGGTCCCTACCACGAGCTTACCTTGAGCGACCAGCTGCCGATTCTGGCGGCCAAACCGTCAGTTGGTACCTTAGCGTCCGCTGCGGCGCCGCCCCAAATCCTGCACAAAATTCAAGAGATCGAGGATGCAATGCCGCCCCATCCTGCAAGTCGAGCCTGCAAAAGTGCCTTGGTAGCTGTTCTTCTGACCTAAAGTACGTAGGTGATCGCCTCAAACCTGCGTCGACTTCCGCTTCGTCCACGCCAAGGCCATCTCATCTTTGGTGCCGACGTTCTCTGCACGCATTAGCCCAATGCCTTGGCAGACTGCTCGTTGGAACGAATAGAATCTAGGCATCAGGAGGACGAGAGAGCGGAACGATTCGGGTGATGGAAGAACATCGATTGAGGGTGCTCCCGAGAACGCACATGCCAGACGAGTCTCACTTGCTTGGCCTGAATGATCGAGAGGACAAGGTGCCGTGCGGGAGGGAAACATGACCGGTGAAAAAGATGCACACATGAAAACGCCCGTCCTACGCGCCCATTTATCCTAAAACCCACCGACACCTCACATGGTTTCTTCTGAGGGAAATGCCAACCTCGCCAGGGAACAAGATACCAAAGTAACGCCCCTCTATTTTCCTTGATTCTGACTGGGCATTCGCGTCGTTATGCGAATTATGGATGTAGACCGCCTTCTTCACTGCTTCGCTGAGGTCTCGAAAGGATCGCAGCTTCGCTGAGTCTGTTCGCTAAAAGACGTAAGTTAGGACTTGCCTTTGAGGAGACTGATGCCTGAGGGCAGCAGCCTGTTACCTCTCCTGGGGGCCTCCTTTGTCAGCCCTCAGCAGGGGCGTGTGTGGGTGGACGGCAAAGTCCTCGGGCTACTGATCTCGCGAAAACAGACGCCCGGTTGTGTGTCCCATTGGGAGGGCTTGTGTACAGTGACGATGCCTGTCTCGATCACCGAACGGAGCTCTGCCTTGTGGTCGGAATTGGCGCCGATGTCGCTGCCGCCACCCTTCTCCAGGCACGGTGTTATTTCGCCTCCAGCTTTCTCCACACGTGCGGGGAGGCAATTCTGCCACGAGTAGTCGGTACCCTGCTCTCTAATCTCGACGCATGCTTGGTGTAGTGGTAGGTGAAACGCGTGACGGTCTTGCTGGCGAAGAATTCTTTGAGCAAGGGGATCCTGAAAGCGGGATTATGGACGGCAAATGGGTTGTCGGATCGTCGGATCGTCGGGCAGCGTCGATGGGTCCACGGGTCTTCGCATGCGGAAAAGTCGTTGTTGCGGAGGGACTGGACCGATCGCGTCTGGGTCGCTGACAAGAGGGTGGGAGCTGGACGTGCATGGCGACTCGTGCTCAGAGTCGGAAGCAGAGTTTTGGTGGTGGCCGACGGTTTGGTTGAGTGGCTGCAGCGACACGCTGTCTGTGGGCTTCCCTGAGGGCAGGTGTGAAGTCAGCGTTAGTGGCTAACTGCCGATTTTAGCGCTTGAATCGGCAGGACCCCACAAACTCACCTTACCCACGCTGCGTGGCTCCCCTGTATCTGCAGGGACAGGCGTCTGGCCGTCTGGCCCGGGAGAGTCACAGTGCCTCCACTAATTCAACGCAATGGCCGGGAACCCCAAAAACCGATCAGTCCGATCCTCGATCCTCCCATCTCCGCTTCTTCGTCTTCAAGTGCTCAACCGTCATGGACCCTTCTTTGGGCTGTACTTGCTTACATCTAGACGTGCATGGACGGTTCACCATCTCTCACCACCCCTCAAGGTTCCAAGGCAACCATCCACGTCTGACGCGCTAGACACCTATTGACGTGCATCGAAAAGGCCCCAACAAGGTACAGGCCCGAAAAACACAAGACCCTGGAGTCTCTTGGAGTTAGTAGGTCCATGTGCCTGCTTCTTGACTCTCGTTGCACATGAATGAGGTTGTTGTGAAGCGCAACGGGGGAGACAGTTCCATGGTGTCGGAGCCAGCTTCGGCGCAAAAGCCATGATCGCGACTTTTGGGCAGCACCAACACCAGCTGCGCTGTCGCAATGAGTTAACCTCGCTGCGGTGTTCCACCAGCAACGCATCTCCCCCGTAACAATCTGTGTGCATCGTGGCTTTTTTCGCACAAGACCTGGAGTTTTGGTTGCTCGCGAATTTCTCTCGTTGGGTTGATCGCATTCGGTGGAAGCGCGGGGTGCTGGCAGCGAATGGCTGTGTGGTTGGCAGCGACTCCACTGAGGGGCAGCTCCGTGGGAAAGACCAGGCATGGTAGTGCGCGGCGTTCATTGGCTGATAGTTTATCCGCCGCCAGTTTCGCGCGCCGGAACATCTTGTCAAACCATCCAGGTCGCCGTCACTGTACCCCCCCTTAAGGTACTCCGTCAGTGCCGTGTGGTAGGGACTCCACCCCATGGCAGCGACTCCACTTGATACAGCGACTTAACTTGGCAGCGACTCAACTTGATGCAGCGACTCAACTTGATGCAGCGACTCAACTTGATGCAGCGACTCAACTTGATGCAGCGACTCAAATTGATGCAGCGACTTGTTGCAGCGACTTGATATGTAGGACTGATGTGCAGGACTAATGCTTTGATTGAAGTACCAGTATCGGCAGACTTCGAGCAGGACACTACAGGCAGTGTAACAAAGCTTGCAGTTTGGCAGGCCAGCTGTGTGAGGACCGCAGTCACTTGGGGCATGCCCATCGGCCTGGGGAGACATGAGCCCTCACGGGTTATTCAAGGTCGCCAGCGACCCGAATCGTGCATTGCTTCTTCAACATCTTCCTGTCGCCATGCTATGTCCATCCTTAAATATCGCTCTCGGAAGGGTTGGAGGTTTTGCGAACAAGGCGCGGATAGACAGCACGTGGTGTGCCCGGTGCCTGTTCACTCAATGTGATTGGCGCCTGAGGGCCGGCACCATCTTCTGAGGACGGTACAGCTCTCTAGTTAGGCGCAGCGCAGCGGGCCTCTTGATTGAATTGCGCGGTTAGTCAGTCGTTGCCTGTCGCTGCCATTTAGAGTCGCTGCCATTTAGAGTCGCTGCCATTTGGAGTCGCTGCCATTTGGAGTCGCTGCCATTTGGAGTCGCTGCCCTGTGGAGTCGCTGTCTTGTGGAGTCGCTGCCAGGGGTTGCTGGTATGTGGAGTAGCTGCCACACTCAGCTTAGTGTAGGCAGTCACTTCCATAGATACCTACCTTAGGTACCTAGGTGGTCCCTGCCAGCCCCAAGTACACTAAGGATTCCCTGTCTGTCCCCGTTCTCCCCCGCAACTTGGCTAACTTTGCCGCAGACATCACCATCACCATCAACATCATCGTGCCCGTGGGTGAATCTTTCGGCATCTTTGTGCGGGGACGCCCAGCCGTAACTTCGGGTTCAGCCTTGCAAACCTCCCGAGAGCGCACCTTGACGGATGTCGAAGGAGCAGCACAGGCATGCGAGGCCGGAGAGCGAGATCACTGATTGAGAGCGGACGCAAGGTGGTCAATCCGTCGCTGCAACGACATCGCCAATTGACTGACACACCCGTCGCATCTCGTCCACCTTGCCATCTACCTTTCCGCCTGGTGCGACTCAATATCTTTGTCCTTGACGCCAACGCTGCTATCATGGACCGACGCGTTTCTTTTCTTGCTCCATCCCTATCTCGGGGCCTCAGTTCCTCATGACGCAGCCCCTCTCTTTCTCTGGCGTGCACCCACTCGCCAACCATGACATGCCCAATTATCCCAGGTATTTTCTTGCAAATCCTTCGGATTGCCTTGCTGCCAACCCAACAGCTAACAAGACCCCACCAGACATGACCCGCCTTCGCCTCATACCGAAATGCGATTCCTGATCCGACCCGCGATGATTTTTCGATCGAACAAACTACCGACTTCCCCAGCTTCGAGTCCGAGCGCGTCTCGGCGTCAATAAATACTGCACACATCATCTATACCACGAAGCAGCCTGCTGCAATGCCTGTCAGCTTCCCCTCCCGCTCATCCAGACTCTCGGGTCCGGCCGCGCCAGCACCGTCGCTTGTCATGGCCTGAGCCAAGTCTCCCGTTCCCTGGGTGGAACGAACATCTCCCATTCCGCGCTGGACCACATGGCCATGCATCTCGCTCTACGAGCGCTGCATCGCGACCAATACGTGGCAGAAGATCCTCGCAGGGGAGACCTCCGCAGACGCGCGACTTTTCCGTGCTACGCTGTCGACATTCCCCTCGCCCTCGCCATTGCCCATGCCCGCTAGCCACAGGTTGGGGTGTCGACAAAATCAGAAATTATGCGTCGTTTCTTCGAGCGTCGACTTCGATACATGCTTCGCGAGACGTGCGAAATCGCCTTTGTCAAGGCTCTCTCGCTCGACTCCAACGCGGCTCAGCAGCTCTCTCGCTCGCTGTAGGCTAGTCTGCTTGGCCTTTCGCTCCCGACCTGCCGTCCATAATCGAGTGTTCCACAATTTTACCGTCGCTGGCCATGTCTGAATAGCACGGATGAACCCCCGACACCACTCCTGCTCCTCCGAGAGTCAGATCCGGAAGTGTTGACGGACGGCTTCGTCGGCAGTACTGATGATCTCTCCGGGCGGCATGACCGACGACGAAACGGATGCCGCGTGCTCCGCGTCGCTTTTCAGGACACGCGCCACCGCACCAGCAGTGCCTGTGATGGCGTCTGATAAGGGCGGGAGACTCGCTGCTGCCGCTGCTGCAGGCGGCAACTCACCATCTTCCTCTCTGGCTGACTCTGCCGTCGACTCCTCCGCGCCTTCCACACTACAGAAGACGCAAAGAGAGAAAGGCATGCGGATAGCGAGGGCGCTGCCTGCCGACACTTCTGCCGCAACTGCGCCGGCCTCGGCACATAGATTGAACAAAGCATGACGATCTTGACGAATATGCCGACCACAACAGCGAGAAGGGCAATTGGCCGAGAACCCGAGCGATGCCGTGAGGAATTCCGCTAGGCAGACTACTTGGAGACACTGGACTTTGCCTTTCGCCTGAGAAGCTCCTGGCACGCTGACATATTGGTCGATGACAGGCTATTTGTGCGGCTGCCATCGCACAGTTTTGTGGTAACGCATCTGGCCCGATCATGCATGTGTCACACGTCTGCCCAGCAGTGTTGGAAGCTCTGAAGAACAGGGCCTCAGGAGACAAACCCAACCTGTTTTAAATAGACGGCTACCAATGGCGGCCAGCGCGACGACACAGATCCGATACAATGTATCAAAGGAATCGAGAGACATCACCCAGAGGCAAATTCGGGTCTGATTGCCGCCGCGCGGGAGAGCATAAAGATGCCGGCACCACCGCAAGTCTTCATCTCACTGTCGCTTCCGTTACCTCATCTCAACCACGGCGTTCCTGGCATTTCTTCGCGTCGTTCGATCGACCATGTCCACGAAACCTCGTTCCTGCAGCAATCAGTGCACCGTCGTCCTCTCGGTTATGTTGGCCCTCGTACTTGCTGCTGCCTTCTGCTTTGGCCGGCTCTTCGGTTTGCCTCAACCACCACTGGTCAAGGCCGTGGTGATTCCCACTGCCAAAACCTTCGGTCAGTAATATTCGCAATTCCTTTCATTCCTTCTGACCCCATCTCCGCCAACATCATGTCTTCTTTGGATCCATGTGGGATGACGCTGACCTCAAGTAGATACCGACGCGTACATCTGCGCGCTACACCATCGAATTCAGGCAAGCAACTTGTCCTCTGACGTCCGCACTTTCTACGAGTTCGTCGGCGCCAAAAACCCCCGTCCATCCTTGCCTCCTGGAACCATCGAGGGAAGCTTGCTGCTTGTCTGGACCCAATATGCGAGTAAAGGCCTGCAGAGTTTCAGCCATATCAGTGCCAGCGGTCTCGGTCTTGGTTTCGATGCTGGTCATGATGCCGCCCCCGTACAGCAGCGTGCCTGTCTCTGGGATGATGGAGAGGAGGAGGTCGAAAGAGAGGTCTTGTTTCTGACGGTGTTGGATTTTCTGATGGCCAGACCGGATGTACGGGCGCACTACAACTACATGTTTCTGCGACCGTTGACGCAGCCGTCTGACCGCATGGCTACGCTGAGGAACCTTTGTGGTCGTGACTGAGAGCTGGCGAGTCAAGAAACAGAGGCGGCTGGCCGCCGCGAGGTACGCATGCTGGCGGACCTGGGATGGCGTGATTACAGGCCAAGACATGGTTTGGACAGGATACACAGCATAGGTGACAAGACGTCAATTAGACTAGCAGAATATTATTTGCGTAATACCTAAGTGAGTCGATTGAATGTTAACCTCGTATACGGGTTGCAACAGGAGACTGTTGTTCATATTGTTCTCGAGATTTTGAATCCTCCAATGATGCGTGACTGGAAGACATCTTTGGGGCCGTACGCTTTAGCGACATTGCGGGTAAACTCAACATTCTGAGCTCCGTAGCCACGAAGCGGATCTTGAGATGGTTCTGCGTAGTTGAGGTATCGAAAAGGAACGTTGGCATTCTCAGCAACGGCGAAGTCTTTCAATTCGGCGCGCAGAGTATTTGTGAGAAGGCGTGCGATCGCTTCTTGCTCAGCGGTCTGGACATTGACAATGTTCGTCCACAGGACTGAGCTCTCTACCAAAGACGAATCCAGGCCGAGCACGTTTCCTTCGCGTCTTGAAGTGCCACAGTAAGTAGGGAGGTGCTAGAAGTTCATCTGCAACTGGAAGTCATCTGCTGACATGAAGCCTTTCATGTTTTCTACAAACTCCTCCCAATTTGCGACAGTTTGGTGCAAAACCACTGGGATGGCTCGAAACGTTAACGTAGGCCATGCACTTCTGTCGTTGATGTTAACATCAAATATTTCTGATCTGTAGCCTTTGTAAATGCTCACCCCCATAGTTGGCCATAGAGGTTTCTCTCCCAGGCCATCCTGGCCCTCGAATATTTCCCCGTGAGAGTCATACGGCAGTCAACAAGTTGCGCCTCCAGGCGGCAAACTGCGAAGAAAAGGTTAGAAAGGAAGAAAGATGCTTACTCACTGGTGCCGCTGACGGTAGATTCTTGGGCAAGCGACACAAGACTCCTCATTCTCAGATCTCCAGAAACAGCAGGTATACATGTGGTCTCCATCAATCCGGTGGCTTCGACGACCCGTCAATGTTTAGAATAGAAGCATCTATTGTGATGCTCGGTGAAACCTGAGTGTTGAAGATGAACGTAGGTGTGAATGTGTCGCGGGCTTGTGAAGCATTGTAGTTGGCAAAAGCGATCACGCCGTTATAACTTGGTCGATGTAGTTTGTGCTGATGATTCGCAAGCCACCGTATAGATCAGCGGATGGGAAAGCCTTTAAATCGAAACGGGTGACGATGCCGAAGTTGCCAGCGCCGCCCTTGAGCGCTTTGTACAAGTCGGCGTGCGCTGTTTCGTTAGTATTTATCGTTCTATCGTCGGACAGAACAACTTCGTAATTGACGACATCGTCATACCAGAACCCCGGGTGCCCAGTGTAGTACGAGTTACCACCTCCGAGCAGAAACCCAGAGACGCCTACGCCACCGGCGCGGCTTCTTCTGACCAGACTGACACCATGTTTTGTCAGGTCCTGAAGAACGGATACCCAGAGACTCCCTGCCCCAACCGAAGTGAGGTTATTCGATGCATGAGCAGGCCTAAATCAATCGTCACGCCATGAGCAATGTTGTTCGAAACTGGCCAGTGGCTGTGGCCGCCTCCGCGAACCGCAGCATGCCAGCTGCCGGCTCCGTTGCCAACACTGGTGAGTGTTGTCAAAGTTAAGGAGACCTCGTCCGATGTCCGAGGTTGCACGATACACCAAGGCGTTACGCGGGTGCTGACAGACCAGTACGTCTGAAGTCGCGACTCGTAACCCGGGTCCGTAGCAAAGAGGAGGCAGTCGCCTAACCCAGCCTCCGCAAGGGCATCGCACTAATGTGGGAAGAACCTGAGATGAGCCCACGTACAGCAAGGCAAAACCATCCGAGACCATATCGTACGGGGGTGAGTCCAGTGCGGGCCATTGCGAAGGCAAATGTGCAAAGAGTGAGAAGGCTCAGCCAGTTAACGGCCATCATTGTCGTTTTCGTGGTGGCTCTGTACGAAGAGTGTGAGGTTGACTGGAAGGGTAGCCCGGATGGAGATTTGCAAATAAGAGAAAACCGCGACAAGATGCTTGCTTGTTTTGCCTCGACGGGTTCGATAGATGAAATCAGCTCTACCTACTTATGCTCCTTCAAATTGCTGATATTAATTCTCTGCATGTCAACCTTAAGTATGAACGCAGGGGAAGGGTCTCTATTGCGGAAGCGAAAGGGTTGACACCGACCCCGTTCGATTATCGTGGAGGTGTTCATCGTAGATGAGACGGAATCAGTGAGCTTTCAATTTCAGTGAGGATCCGTATGCGTCCCTGATAGATTAGTTGAAAGCTTGATTAAGTCCGTGGTGGGTGTTCAGCGATTTCAAAGCATAGCGGACTACTCCGACAGCCAGGTTGAGAATCAGAATCATACAGGCGCCCAGCAATATTGACAGAGCAAACTCCGACGATTCACGGATGCTGGTGTTGAGATTATAATACATTAAGGCATACCATGTAGAATTCGGCTGTCTTGAAGCAACAAACTGAGAGCCAGTAGAGTAAGATGCGACTTCAGAGCATGACAAAATTTCTGCACGTCCTTCGCATTGCCTATTTGACACCTGTCTTAGCAAAGACACTTGAGATGTCTACGGCAACCTCTTCTATGTCTACCAACCAGAGCACAACAATACATGGTTCGAAAACCTCGCTGTTCGTTCCAACGGCGACATTCTGGCCACAAGGTTGGACGCGCCAGAGGTTTGGCTTATTGAACCTTCCACAGGCAAAGGCCGTGCTCCCGTCAATATTCCCGGCGTTCTTGGTACCATCGGCATCACCGAAACCGCCCTGGATATTTTCGTTTTCGGGGCCGGCAACCTCAGTATCAGCCCCTTGGATGTCGTACCTGGTTCATTGAAGCTCTTTTCATTGGATCTCTCGAGGAAAGACACCCAAGTTGAACTCATCACGTCGATGCCAGATACAGTCTTAATCAACAGCATAACACCTTGGAGCGCAACAGAGGTTTTGGTTGCCGACGCAATTCTTGGAGCAATCTGTAAAGTCAACACAGTCGCCGGGGCGTATGAGACATCGCTCTCGAGACCTGATTTGCCGGTGCGAACGGAGTCATGGTGCAAGATGGATATCTTTACTACACCAGCTCAAGCAACCAGACGCTATCTCGTATGCTGGTCAACAAAACACCAGTAGTAGTGGACTGGCTTGGAAATTCCTTGGACAATCATCAAGGACAGCGCAGCCTTCCGGGCTACCGGTGGACCACCTGCATGAGAAAGGTCTCCGTCCCGATCGGCCATGACGACATCCCAGTATCAAGTCCAACAAGGCATCATGGCAGCCCCGACCGATGGGGACACATGGGTCCTCCCTTCGCGCCAGCAGCGCCTCCATGCTCAGCAACCCGCCCATGCCTTCAAGCATATAATCTCGGACGAAGACCTCCGCCAAGGCCGGCTCCTCCCGCCCGCCTCGTTGAAGCAAACGGCTGATGAAGAGTGGCCCGAAATGTGGACCAGAATAGAGAAATCTCCCAGAGCGCTGCGAAGGAAAAAGCATTGGAAGACTAGCCTCAGCATCCAATGACGAGGAGGGTGCAATGTAGCTCCCCCGACATCGAGGGATGTGGGAGCAAACGATGTATTGACTGTTTTGATGCCCAAAATGAGACTCACGCCGGCGTTGCGAAGCCTGATGCAGCTTCTCAAGGACCCCTAAGAGGAGAGTCCACTTCCCTGGAGGTCCCCGCCGTCGCGCCGGCCACGTCCAGCGATCTTAACAGCTTGTGCAGCAAGTCAGTCTCTGCGAGAATTTGGGGCCAGAACTACAGCATGGCAAAGATTCAAATGGAAGAGATTCAAATGGCTGCCGGCTCCACAGCCCCGGTAGCTGCCGGCCAGACCTCGTTTCCGGGCTTGATGGCCGACAATGCTTTGTCTTCTCCGGCCTGCGGGTATTCGACGAAGTTATGGTTGCCCCACGGCGAGTCACGAGGGAACAAGACGAATAGTGCGCATTGTACTCGAATTTGTCGCAGACCCGCGGCACAGTCTTTCTGCCGCCTCTTCTGCTCCGTCGAGTCTCGCGCACATTGGCGCCGCCGCCTCCGTCCTCACGGTGAAGTTGGCTTGTCACAGCCTGTAGCGCAGAGGCACCTGTTCCTTGAAGTAGAGGGGGAGAAGGAGAAGGCAGCGATGACATACAGACAAGAGCGTGGAAGGCCAGTCATCGACGGAGGAGGTTGAGAGGTGTTTAGAGCACGTGAAGCGCGAAAGACGGAAGAAGTTGAAGGAACAGCACGTTTAGGGGGATAACTGCGAGCGTACACGATCATCATTTATGACAACCATGCATGAACTGACCACCAAGGGCGCTGAGCCTCGTTCTCCAGGACTGAGAGTGACACAAGGAAGAGACCAACCACACTCTCAACATCCAACATGGTCCCCCTTTCCGCGGCATCCTCGACGAGCTGCTCTTCGCTGCCGCCGAGGAAGCGAAGCCAGATCGACCCCACGAGCCCGCGCGGCATGCAGTTGTTGCTGCCGTTGTCATCGAGCAGCAAGCCGGCACTCGCGCCGAAGAGCTCTTGGATCCACAAGCGTCGTGCTCCTTATCAGCATCGATGAGTACCTGCCCAAATTCCCGTCGGTTTTGACGCTGCCGCCGTGTCTCAATGCTCTTGGGCGCGTGTTCTTCTTCGTACCGGCCATCCAGGTCGCAAGCGTCATGTTGGCGGCGGTCGATGGAGGTGGACAACTCGAACAACAGCCAGGTGCATGCGGCAAGGTTGGCTTCGATCTGGGCGACGGTGCGTGGTAGTGGCGAGTGGGGATGGAAAGACCTCGACGACGGGCGACCGGGCGGCCGGCCACAGAGGCGGAATCCTTGAGGCCGATGATGACGGCGGAGGGTGGCCGCGGCATGGCGCGAAGATGGTCTTCCATGTCCGGCCCCTACGCATGACCTTCACCGCCCGCCTCAATCTTGCGCCGCTCTAGGTCATTGAAAAGAGCCCGGCTGATGGCGCCGGCTTTACCAGACCAGTTCGGATATGGCAGGCCCTCTGCTCAGGCCGTCCGGGACCCTGAGACGAAGTCGGCACGGGCGAGGATCTGACGCCAATTCGGAAGGGCATTTGCATAGCGCGGTGAAGCGCCTACATCGAACGCGGGGCGACAGGGTGAGCCGTCAGGACGAACAAGGTACATGGCTTCTTGAAGTTGGAGAGGCTGGGTGTGATTGAAGCCTGAAGGTGAGTACCATCTTCTCAGGATGGTACGGGTCTCTGATTGGCCGCTGCAGCTTGCAAGACAAAGGAAGCTCCCCCGCTGGTCATCGTCATCCTCAGGCAGTCGGGTGGGCGGAAGCTCTTACAAATGATGTGTCGATGCATGGCGCAGTTGCACGATGCACCAAATGTGATGCGTGGAGCCGCCGACTTGCTCCCGATGACGATGGGCTGGTCTCAGATGCGAACTCGTTGTTGGACGGGTATGTTGTGGCTGCTCCCGGTAGGGAGAACGAGGCAATTCGAGAAGGTGGACCAACTGCGAGTCCGTTTCAGCTCATTTCCGTGGCCGTGAGCAAAGATGAGGGGGTTGGTAGAGAGATGACGCGGGCAGGGGGGGCGACAAACGGAGAGCAAGCGGGCAGCCATGCTCGACAGCTATGATCACCGCGAGCGGCACCCATGAACCGGCCTCGGTATGCGCAGAGGCGACCGAGGTAGAGGTACGCTTTACCCCTGGAAGCTGCTCCTGTTTGTTCCCGCCCAATGTCCAGGTTCGTTGACGCATGCATGCCCACAGAACCTCCGGCGGATGTCGTATCAATCATGTCGCCCGGCCAGTTGGACGACTCCATCCGCAACGATTGAAGCCCCTCACGTGTCGCTTTGAGCACAGAAGGCGCCCAACCGAGCCAGTGGTCTCTCAAGGCCATCGAACGCAACGGCAGACACTTCCGAGTCGACCACGATTCGAACCGATATCCCTTTCAACAGAGGGCCGCTGGGCAGAGACACAGTGCCAACGGTCGCTGTAGGTAAAGACACAATGTCTGTGGCAGCCGGAAGCAATGTCGGCGGTAGTGTCGGGTTCGGCTTCAAGTCGGTGCTGGACATTTCCAAGGGGATGGACGAGGTGCTGCAGGACAAGCAGACCCACGCAATATGGAGTACAACATGAGCTGGAGGTCAAGCGCCTGCACTGGATAAAGCAGCATGCGATGAGACGGGGCGAACGGGAAGCCTGGGAGAAACGGGGACGCTGAGCCTCGAAGGGTCTGGAAAGCTGCTTGAAGATGATGATGGCCTTGATGCTGGAAGCGCGCATCGTGTTTGACGATGGACTGGAAAGCGACACGGGGTCAGTAAACGAGAAATCTGATCCGCTTTTGCACTGTATCCGTAACATACTTGTGTGAGAGGTTGTTGCCGTAGATCATCTCTTCGACATTCTCAGGCTTGATATGGGGTGACCGACGGGTCTTCTGGATAGCGAAAGGGAAAGGCTGGTTCAGGAACATGGAGTGTGAGGTGTTTTTCTCGTCCAAAAGGGTCTAAACGTGAGAGGCGGTGGAGACGATGTGCAGAGGTGTCACGAACACAGACACTTGTGGAGACAATTGCAATCATACACAATGAAACTCCAAGACGACAGTCGCAAAGCGCTCTCTGATCTACAGCGCGCCAGTCAACAAGCTTCTTGAACGCGGGGTGCGCCTCCAAGTCGCAATGTCTGGCCTTCCAGCTGCAGCTTGAGCACTTGACCAACGTCGCGAAAAGAACTCCGTCCACAGATATCCAGTCCTTTCCAGACACTGAGAACGATGCCTCCGCGGTGGGACCGATGCCGACGGATGGTGCAGCGAGAGCATCACGTCGAGAGACCAACCCTTGAGAGTTGCTCGGCGACAACGTCGAACTCAACGGCACGAGGGTGGAGGGTCGAGTCGCCAGGAGTGTTGTGGGGGATCCAATTTCACGCCACCATGTTCCTGGTCGTAACGGAGTTGCAGGCATTAGAAGAAGGGATCCAGCAAGGGAGAGACGAGTTGCAGCTGGGTTCATCGCGGGGCAGGAGGGCGGCAGACGCTGAGAATTGCGGGTGGCAGGGATATTCAGACTGCGAAGCATGCTGCTGGCGACAGCCTTAGATATAGAAGCACTGCTTTTGGTTCTGCCGTCGCTCATGCTTTGTCGCTTGAATGGGAAGGATGGGCTGATTCGGGATGGTCATCTTCAGACGACAGCGAGCCCGGGCGAGGTGTGAGTCCTGACTGTGACATGGCGATAGTTTCGAGTATGGGAAGCAGCGAACATGGAAAGGTTGCTTGGGCAAGAGAGCGGCAGGGGAGCAAGGCCATGGAAGACAGGGGCAGAAGAGGGCAGGAAGAGGACATGCGTCGGAACCGGCAACTTGCTAAGGAGCTGCGGCAACACAATATCGACAAAGCGACCTGGCTTGGAAAACGGAGCCATGTGGCACAGCGGTTGCAGATATGACTGGAGTTTGGCGTTGAAGGCTTGGTCGTCGACGTGTGTTTGAGATAGGCGTTGCACGCGGTGATGAGACGGCTGCTTTTTTGAATTGCAGAATAGGAAGAGATGTGATCGATGGACCGTGTTGATGAATGATGAGCGCTGGACGACAACCAAGTTGATGTATGATGGTCGGTGGCTGAGGGACAGGGGCCGTGACAACTGCGACGGCATGGAGTTCTGTGTTCGCTGACTGCGCCGAGCAGTGAGCGTCGGAGATCGGAGACCGGTTCGATAGCATCTCGTCGTGACGGACCGTGATATGATTCGCTTGGAGGGCCGTACCTGAGCATCGTCCGTGCCTGTGTGCTGCCTTCGATGCCCATAATCTGAGGCGAGGAATTGAGAAGCAACTCGCCTTGTCCAACCGTCACCATTGTGATAGCCGTCCGGGCAGCCCCAGTCAGTCATTCATGAAGCCTTCTTGTTTGTCCGTTGTCCGTTTCGGCGCTGACGACTCGGTGCAGATAACAAATCGCAGAACCGGGCGATTTCTTGCCATTGCCATGAAGTTACCATGAGGTAGTCAGCTTGGTGGCTACCTCTGCTGGCGACTTTTCGACGGTGTTTGACAGCGGTCAGCTCCTTGAGTGCCTTTGATGATAATTCCTTGCCATCGATGGAAGGCAGTCGTCTTGTTGATTTCTTCTGCTGGCGTGCGGACGTTTCTCTGCGATGTCGA
Source organism: Colletotrichum sp. SAR 10_99 (assembly GCA_028654355.1). Lineage (NCBI taxonomy): Eukaryota > Fungi > Ascomycota > Sordariomycetes > Glomerellales > Glomerellaceae > Colletotrichum > Colletotrichum sp. SAR 10_99. The sequence continues at coordinate 58,626 of JAQIUT010000157.1, forward strand.
CTCCCAAATCTCCGTCGAGGAGAGTTCCGGGTGTGGCTGACTTCTCGACGCCATCTGATGTTTACTTGCGGTTCGCAAGTACGCCGCCTCCCGGAGCTTGCCAGTTATGATCCCTGGACAATGTGAATGCGGAAACGCAAACTTCCATTCATGATGCCGCTCTTGCCGTCGACAGTCGCCATGTCCTGTCGTGACGCCTAGTGTCCGAGCTGCAATATTTCAGCCGCGAAAAATGCCAGAAATGCCGGGGATGAGACCTGTGAGTCGTAGAAAGCCCGGCTCCGGCTCCGTCCCGTCTCCGTCTCTGTCCCCATCCACCTGTGAGTTCACGTCCCCATCTCTGGAAACCCCTTCCTGGTAGGTGGCCCTCGCTTTTGCTTTTCCCGAACCAATCGGCCAGAAGTACGAGTACGACATTTCTCTGTGTTTTCATGTCAACAGGCTCCTCGTTCCCAGGCAAACGCTGCCGGCCCATGCAGTTCTGTGACAACGACTCCGTCCTCATCTCTCGCGGTCCGGATCTTAACGGCAATGCCGACGAGCACAGCTCGTCCTATGCAAATCTGTCTTCCGGTCGTGCGCTGGACTCACCGGCTACGACGCCGGCAGACGCAGCGGCACCATCGACACGCAGCACTTGCTCGCCTACCTCCAGATTCTGATGCTGCAGATTCTCCCTCTCGAGTTCCATCACCACTAACACAACGACCACCACGGTACCTGCGATATCCGGTGGCCTACCGAGGCGCTCATGGCCTGCGCATCCGCTGGCGAAGAGCTGCATACGCTCGCTCGGAATGGCCAGATCCCCAAGAGCCGTACGCCACCCTCGTACATCACGTCCGCATGGCCGGTCGCCAGCTGCAAGGAGTCGTCCGTGTCGTTTTCGAGCCTCGGGAGGCTGAGCTTGCCGTCTCTGGCGAGGGCTCTTTTCCGTCGCGACGCTGTCTGCGGCCTTGTTAACGAAGCTTTGCTTGCTCTCGAGTCCGCCCTGGACGTCGTGGCCGCGTGTGTAACGGACCTTGAGATGCTTTGCCAGCGGCATCATGGCAAAGATGCTGATGCGAAGCCAGATGAGGAGGCTTCGGGAGAGACGCCTGGAGATACATGCAGAGCAGATTGCTGGAGCCGGCGAGTGTTTGCAATGGCAATCGATGCTGTTAATAGAAGAACCATCACAGGTTATCTTCTTGTTGAATGCTGGCGCAGGGATTGATGAACCGTGACTGACCGAGGCAGCAGCTGCAGCACTGAGGGCGCTGTAGATTTAGCGTACCTTCAGCGCGTGCTGGGAATTGTCACAGCGAGCGGCCAGAGCTGCAGGGGGCCACCTGCCGATTCCAGGCCTGAAATCGGCAGTTGGTGACCGGGCGGGCACAACGTCACTGTTGCTATGGGGGCCAACTGCCGATCTTAGCGCTTGAATCGGCGGTTGGCGGGCATCGGGCCCACCTATCGCCTGGACCATTGCGTCCGTGGAGACCATTGCGTCCTGAGTTGGCTTAGGTAAGACGGCTGCAAAACGTACCAGATTTGTGGTACATTTTGCAGGCACGGAGAGGTAGGTGGGCCACATCTTGACACAAAGGGCAGACTTGGATGGGAAGTGACTGACGGCAACACCAAGACTCCCTGCACCCTGGACTGCATGCAATGCATGGGGAGTTCTCCCTCCCAAGACGCGCTCGTGGGAGAAGCGCGTACCATCATTGTCAGTGAGGTACGTACCGGCTGCGACCGACGGACTGCAGCCCCGAAGGCCGGCAACACCAGCGATGGAAAGCCGCCAACTTTTCTCAGCCTCGACAGATATGATGCAAAATATATGAATGTCTTCGATTGCCGGCCCGCGTCGTTGCGCTCGTGAGATCATCACCGTGGTCGTGTCAGTCATGCCTTGGGGGTGAATCTCGCTGGCAGCTGTGGCGGCCAATCAAAGAGCCGTACCATCCTGGGAAGATGGTACGGGCCCTTGCGCGCCAATCACAGTCAACCAGTGACTTCTGCCGGTTGGTGCACCGTGCCCCAAGGTGGAGGTTGTTCCGAATTACCTAAAGTCGGGTTGTGGGGGCTGGTTGGAAAAACCCAAAAGCCATTACCCAACAGCCAAGGGAAGCTGATTGTCGGGCTTAGGTCGCGATATGTGGTACAGTACCCGTGCCGTGCGACGCGCGACGCATCCGCCAGAGACTAGACCGCCATTTCCCCGACACATCAGGCAGGCTGCAGGCAACGCAATTGTTTTTCGCAATGCCTGGCCACTGCCTGTAACTAATGCATCTCACTCCAAAACGCGCCATGGTACGCACTGCCATCAATCTGCCCATTGAGATGCGGCATCCCAGTACCACGTAGTAATTGGCTACCACAGCTCCGACATATCAAACACGGTAGCGCGTTGGACCACCATGAACATGGTGGCTTCCTGCGCCACGTTAGGCGTTCTCGAATGAGCATATCTATCAGTACTGTCAGCAATCCCCTCTTTCCCCTTTCCCATTTCCCTCTATATACAATAACCTGTCTTACCGTGATTTCCACATTTCTACTTCAGACATCCTTACCTGACGGCTGCGGAATCGTGTTTACTATTTACCAGGCAGCTCTGTCCTCATGGATCATCGCAACTGCACTATCGCATGGGTTCTGCCCTCAGCCGAGTACCATACAATCGCCGAGGCATTCTTCGACGAGGTCTACAACCATGTTTCTACACCCCTACGGATGACCTACAGCATTGGAAGAATCGGTCAACACAATGTTGTGGCTGTAAGCAAGACGACCGAAGCTACCTCTTTACACACTGGAGATGTTGTCGACAACTTGCTGGGGGACTTCCCATTCATTCGGGCTGGTTTCCTAGAGAGCGTCGACGCTATCGCGTCCGCAACGGGCCCTGTTCGCATGGGTGATGTCGTTGTTGGCACAAAGCCAAACCTGCAGAGTGCCGTTGTGTACTTCGATGCAAAGCAAACCAAAACTCAGCAGCGGCTTGTTTTGACACGTGAGCCACGGCGTATCCCTGAATGTGCGGCAATGGCCATTGAATCCGTCCACACTCGAAGAGGACGCGATGCCTGGCTGGAGGCGCTTGGTGAGGTCAGCCAGCAGAATCAGCGAAAGGTTTATCGAGGGGCGATAGGGTCCTCCTCGGAAGGTTTCGATGATGCTGCCGTCATTGATCACGTTGTCGACGAGCGCAGCATTCTCTGTTTTGAGACAACTGCTGCAAGTATGAATTCTCAATCACTTGTGGTTGTCGCTGGCATTTCTCGCCATACAGGCAGCAGTGAATGCCGCACGGCGGCAGCACAGGTCCATGGCGCCGTCTTTTCATATCTCCGTTGCGTAGCTCATTATATGAGCGCCGAACAGCTTGGCATCGAACCAACCTTGGCAAACTACTTCACCTATACACTATTTGACTTAGACCGCGCATATTTCCGACTCCTCATCCTTCATAAGGGTTGCAAACACGACAAGATTAGTTGCAGCGTTTTTGAAGCGTGTCTTCCCGACCGCCAAAGTCAAGAGGAGAAGGAAATTAAGCAAGACGGCGAAACTATCCTACCATACGAAGCCCTGTCGTACTGCTGGGGCGACACTAGAATGCGCAACATGATTACAGTTGACGGGAAAGCGCTCTTCATCACGGACAACCTTCATGACTCCCTTCAAAATCTGAGGCGAACCGAGGAAGATCGCATTCTCTGGGTCGATGCTATTTGCATCGACCAAAGCAACGTCAAAGAGCGTGGACATCAAGTTGGATGGATGGGCGAATTGTACAGGCGTGCTGAAGAAGTTTTGTGCTGGTTGGGACACACAGAACTCTTTGTTGGCCATCTTCTTGTGCTACTCGAGAAGTTCATGACACAGGTTCCACGAGTGGCATGGAAGAATTGGCCTATTACCGATGACCGATGGCGCCAGGTCTGGGAGGATGTGCACGCAAATCAACCACAGCATGACTACCCTTCACAGCTCAAATGCCTGATGGCTAAGGAATGGTTCAGTCGGGTCTGGATTTTACAGGAGGTAGCCAACGCTCGCAATGCATCTATCGGTTGCAGCGAGGGCTGGATCAGCGCAAAAGCCTTCGCCATAGCACCAACGCTACTCAATGTCCGCCCCAGCAACCAGTGCCAGGCAGTGATTGATATTATGCCAGGTCTAACCTGAAGGCAACTCGGGAGGGCTCAGAAGACGAATATCTGTTCTCTGCTGTGGACATTTCGGGAAAGCCAAGCAAGTGACCCTCGCGATCGGCTCTATGCACTATTGGGTCTTGCTTCTGATCTCAGGGGGAAAGAAGGAAACATTGTTGCAGACTACACAAAGTCGGAAGAGGCAGTTACGAAAGATATTTTGTCATACTTGTATGCGGATGATACGTCGATCAATACCGCTGGTCAACTGGGACTTGCCAGAGTTCAGACAACCATCCCAAAGCTTTCCGGTATGGCGCTGGAGAAAATTGTCGCAGCAAAGTTAGACGTCGACAGGGTCCAAGAATACATGCAGAGGGGAGATTCAATGACCTGGCTCACAGAAGGTATCGCTCGGATAGCTGCTCAGAACATTCGTTCAGGCAACAAAGTAGTGGAATTACTGCTCAGGGAACGTGTAAACGTCATGGTCACAGAAGGTTTTGTCGAAGCCATTGCAGGTAGTTTCAGCAGCACTTGTCTAAGGCTTTTACTGGAGCATCAGGGCCAAGACATCCAGGTAACCAACAAGATTGTCAAGGCAGCTGCGGGGAATGAGTCTTCTGGCGAACAGGTGATGAAGCTGCTGCTTGATCGAAGAGACGAGGAGGTTAAGGTAACAGAGGAGGTAGTCAAGGCAGCTGCAGGGAATAAGTCTTCTGGCGAGCAGGTGATGAAGCTGCTGCTTGATCGACGAGACGAGGAGGTTAAGGTAACAGAGCAAGTTATTAGAGCAGCTATGGAGAATAAGATATCTGGCGAGCAGGTGATAAGGCTGCTGCTAGTTGATCAAAAGGTTAAGTTTACTAATTCGGCTGTTGAGGAGTTTATTAGGGCAGCTGCGAGGAATGAGTCTTCTAGGGAGCAGGTAATAAGGCTACTACTTACTCGACAAGGCGAGGAAGTTAAGGTGACAGAGCAAGTTGTTAGAGCAGCTATAGAGAATAAGATATCTAGCGAGCAGGTGATGAGGCTGCTGCTACGTGGTCAACGGGTTAAGGTTACTGGTGAGGATGTTGAGATGGTTGTTAGAACAATTGAGAGGCACCGGTTGTCTGCCGAGAAGATGAAAAAGCTGCTATTGCTTAATGGATAAGATTTTAGATTGGGTCTGTAGAGGAAACTACAAAGAATAGGTTCTTAGGCGAGCAGGTGATAAAGCTGTTGCTTAACAGATTCCGTCGCCGATGTGGCTCGTTTCCGCCACACATCCCCAGACCCTATACCAACAGACGCGCACCCTTTTAGCTTCTTGTCTGACGGTCAGTAGCTGAAGTTGCATATCTGTGGCGGGCACGTCGCATCTACTCTCTCCCAGGCCACGATTGCGTCCGGCCAACGGCGGAGGACAACGCCATCTGGTCGATGCTCGGAATGGCCCACTGATCCCGTCTCTTGCTGACGCCTCTGCAACACATAGCCGATGTCGTCCGCCCTGAGCCAGCAGCCTTTAGCGTCGCATCAAACCGATCTAACGCCATGCTCGCTGCGCTGAGCGCATTGTTCCCACGTCTCTTACTGCCCACCATGCCTGCGGGTTGCGTTATACGCAGCCTCCTCCGCGCCGACACTTGTTGGTCCAGCAGCTCTTCAGGACCTCTACCGCTCACCATCATCCTTCACATGCTGTGTTGTCTTCTCGTCGTGCCCTGGACGCTGCTTATCTCTGTCCTTGCACCCTGCAGTGCTTCCTGCTGCTGTCCTCCATCTTGTCGAGCTTCCGCTTGACATTTGAGCGTTCTATCGTGGTGTTTCGCCGATGATGCTGGCCAGAGTGCTTCCCCTCTTTCAAACTACTCCTTTTCCCGTTCATGCCACTGTCATGTTGCTGAATGGGTCGTTCATGCTCGCAACCGGGAATTTCCACAAGTCTGTTGATGAGATCCAACTTGAGGGTTGTATTCGGCCGTGGAAAGAGAAGGACCATCGACGAACAGACCAAGCAGATAAACGGTCGCAACACCGGCTGCAAGACTTCGAGTTGTTCTGTTGAGCAATGTATTACCACAGGTCGAGTTCTTTCCGCATCTTCGCTCTCATCCCGGAAGCAGAAAGCCGAGACGCGCCCAGCATACTCCAAATTCCTGTCACTCTTCGCATCCGCCTCTGGCTGAGCCTTTTGTCAACTTTGCGGCACTGAATTGGCTGATACTTGGTGTTCTTCGTGTTTTGCTCAAATGCGGGCCAGCTTTCGACGTCCAGCCCCCACGCTCAAGCCGGATGACACATGTACAGACAACACCCTCAGGGCTGAGCCCGGTAACCTTAGGTCTAGCTCAGCGTTCCAATTTCCATCCCCCTCACACTTCTGCCGAAGCTGCGGTCGTTTTCAAGTACTTCCGGTGGTGTCTTTCCCTTGGATGCGCTGATTCGGCCCAACCTCCCTCAGAAGTTGGCCATTGTCATGCTCGTCACCATCACCATCACCATCACAGAGAAGGTATCCCTTTAGATTCTCCAGGCTGCTCCTATGTGTCGTCCTATGCTACCGTGCAGGCCTGTGGCTTCGGGGGCAGACGTAGGACAGACATGAACACCGTCGCCTGGGTCAATGTTGCAGTTGCGGCGCAGTGGTCTTGATGGCCCACGGACGAAAGCATGATGCGGACAGGCGCCGCCTTCGTATCTCCTAAGCCTTCATGCTTCCCACCCCCCGGGCAGTCTTTCTAGCTATCTTTTGCATTTTTCTTTGGCCTTCCTCCCTTTGACAGGTTCCTTCGTATACCATCCTCGTTGCTGAAAACTCGCCGAGCCCGGGGGCAACAAAGCCCTTTTCGCTCCCCTCCTGGTTTGTGCACAACATGACATGCCTACGCAAATACAATCCTTTGACTGTTTTCTTGTGTGGTGTTTCCTGCGGCTGACAGCTTCTTTCACGAACTGAGACGTCCTGTGCTCCTCGCACTCGTCCATGTCTGAAATTGAATATGCTTCCCTGTTTGGTACTGGCTGCGTATCCCTCTCCCTCTGTCACCGTTCGACTGCAACCAAGACATGAAGTCAACGCCCCCCAGACATTCCTCCGCCACAACCTACCGACATGCTTACTGCTTCCGTCTCAGATCTCACAGCCCGCACGGCTGGTTCTTGTCAGCAGCCATCACCCTGCGTTCAAGACTTCCAACGCCAAATATTGAGCACCATCAGTTTAACAACAAGCGGGAGCTTGTGCCGAAGCGCCAATGGCACTTGTCCTCTTTTACTTCTTCCCACTTCCTGGCGCGCCCTGATGTTCCTCGCGCTTCAATCCATCGCTGCGATGGCCCCTCGCGTCATGCCAAGTCTGATTCGGCGGTTCTGCCGTCGAGTCTTTGCATGACCCGCTCGTATGGACACCATCGCTCTGTGTTCCGGAAATCTCAAGCCTTTCCTAGCCTGTTGGAAATGCTGCTGGCATCTGTCCGCTCCGCCTGTTGTGCTGGGATTTCTTGACTTCCGCCTACAGCCTCGACCCCACGTCGGCTTGCCCCTGGATACCTGCCAAGTTCCAATTCCTGGCCCAGTCAACCACGAAATGCCCACTGCCTCCGTCTGTCCTCCATGCAGGAGTAGCTGAGAGAGTCCTGTGGTATCAGTCCGTCCTGGAAGCAGAATCACCGAGACACAAGCTGAGATCATCAAACTCTGGGCGGAATCGGCCCAATGCTTGTGTCCCAGCTCCTCCATCAGAAATCGAAGAATCTACCACATGACGGTCCCAATGCCAAGAGCCAACACAAGGGACTCGAAGGAATGCGTGGGTTTCCGTGCTCGCCGTGATCGCAGCAAGACCGTCCAAGAAGGTGAATGAGGGTCCAGATATCGGCAAAAGCCGGGTCATCCATGTCTCGACCTGTAGCCACGCACAGCTATCTCAGAATCCAAGTTGCCTGCCGACTCTGCTCGACATTGATGCAAATGCTCATGCGTCAGCATACAGGAGAATTTCAGGCCTCTTGTAAACATTACCGTCGAATTAGATTAAGATGTCTCTTCGGCACTAAACATTAATCTGCGGACCGCGGCAAGCCATTCAGCAAAGACGCGCTTTACGTACAGATGTAGCACCGTTGCGAATCCAACAAAGCTCCCCATCCGGACCTCCTAGCACTAACTCTTCCACGATCACATTCCGTCGCTGTTTACACTCCTCGAACGCCTTTACTGCGGCTCGAAACTCCTTGTATCGACAACGGCAAAGGCTTGCGGCCAGATGAATTAGGTACAGCAGACCCGGATAGCAGATCAAAGCCGACTGATTGTCCAATCTCTTCAAGACTCGAATCATGGATGAACTGTTGTTTTGGTGTAGCCCCACGGCGCCGGCAGCAATCTCGACGGTCCCGCTCGTCGAATGTTGCCCTACGTCCAGTTAGAAACAATCCTGACCAGGGAGGCTGAGGTATCCGAACTCACCAGGTATAGCAGCCTTCAGCAGGTCTATAGCCCTCAGAGCCATCCTGTTGGCCTCCGTCAAGGCCTCTTCAACCTGACTGACTGTGTCCAAGTATTGTCGATGTCGAAGCCATTGTTCTAACGCGGCTTGACGTGTGGCATGTAGCTGTATTAGGCCATCGATGGCGCCTAACAGACCAACCCTGGCTCTCAACACGCTGACGAGCCTCTCGTGATGCTGTTCGGTTTTGTCTCGTTCGTTCGCCTTGATTTCTGACATCATATCCCGGAGCTTCTTGCCGACTGCCCGTCTGTAGGTCGCTCGGGTTGACGCATCTGCGCCTGCGGGCGGCACAGTACTCGGAAAAGACGCACACATGTCGACTGGCACGCTGGCACCGGAAGAGGTAAGGAGGGCTTGGTGGAGATGGCGCCGCCATGCCGGGGCATTGACTCGGCTTGGGACAGAACCGGTGTTTGCCAGAGACGTGCCGAACGCGATTACAAAAACCCCATAGTCGTTTCCATTCTCTTGTCTGGCCGCGTTTGCCTGACGTGCGAGACTTAGTGAGCTGACATCAGAATGAATCGGGGAGCTAGGAACTTACTTTTTTTACTTGGACACCAGGACGCCAAGCTTCGCCGTAGAGCCACGACAGAGTCGGGATAACCTGCTCCTCCGCGATGTTGTTCCGCAGATCCAATGAATCCAGCTCCGAAATCGTGTGCGTGGGCCTGTTGTAAACAAACAATCTCCAGTGAGAGTTGTCGCACGATGGCATCATAACGTTTTCCGCAAGCAGAAGCGGCGCGAGACGCTCTCGACACCTTTCTGATCTTTGATGACCGGCCGTGGCCAGCGTAAGGCTATCTATGAGTCCCATTTTGGAACCCACGCCACGGTGCAACATCACATTGACGACGGTGTCATTGAGCCATTGGTGCTCCCGTAGTGTCGCGAGACCTTCGACCAGACTCTCTGCAGTCACTCGTATCCGGCAAGCATGCCTGATGGCGGCTACGTCGGCGAATTCCTCGTCATGTGGTTGTTGCCGCTTGTCTGGTTGCGCGGCGGCGGCGTCATCTTGGACATCTGAGTTGGCCATGACCTCCACGTCTCTGGTGCTGTTGGTCTCGAGCCTTTCGTCCGCAGTCGCAATTGACGGCACCTCGTGCGGCTCTGGCGTATCGATTTCGAGTGCGTAGCTATCTTCAAAGAGTGATGGGGCCAACGCAGTTGCAGCAAACAACAAAGCCGATCTTGCGTCCGTATCTGCTGCGGTGACCGGAGAGCTGTGCTCCAGGGCAGAGTAATCTGAAGAGTGATGGATCGAGCCCTGGTCGGGGGAGTACGAACTGTCGGCCCCTGCAGGGCTCTCAGGGCTGCCAGCCAACCCAAAATCCGGCGAGTACCGTTCTGGAGTGGCAGCGCACGCTTTGGGAAGCGGACTAAGGTTGTCGAGGAGAATCTCGCCTTTGTCTTTGGGCCCGCACTCAGCTTCCGTCGGCTCGATCTCGCGGAGGTCGGTCTTGGTGTTGGTGAGAAGGCTGCCATCTTGTTCTTTGGGGATCTCGCAGGTGCCTTGGGCGGCGCCTGCGTCCTTGAATGGTTTCTGCTTGTTTCGGAGACGGGCTTTCGAGTTCGTCGAAGTGTCGGGTGGAACGACTGTTGATCATCAGCAAAGGCGCCCGAGGAAAGTGTGCCGCAGGGATGGGGGATTGGCGTGGTGGTGGAGGAGGAGGAGGAAGGGCAACCCACGAGCTTTTACGGCTTCTCTGATCAAAGTCTTGATGATGACTTTGGGTTTCCGCTGCGCGCAACTTAAGATTGCGCGTATCAGGTCGTCTAGGTGAAGGTGGGAGTTCTGACGCTGCGCAGTCTGGATATGCTCAAGGGACGATCGACTGCTGCAGGCATCTAAACCGAGAGCTTCAAGCAGTACATAAGGAGTCGTGTAGAAGAATCCGGCGGTGCTGTTGAGTCGCGACTGGACTTTGTCGGGAGAGGAGGCCAAGCTTGCGTAGACATCGGAATGCTCAATGCAACAGTAGGCTTCGACAATTGAACCGGGAACGTTGTCGTGGGCGAACAAGAAAAAAGCCATATGGTGTCCATTTGGGTTCTCTTCGAACCACGCTCGTCTGAAGTCCGTCCACAGGGTGCGTATGCGCTCGTCCTCGTGTTGGGCCAGGCTCTGTAGTGCTCCGATGCACGCTCGTAAGTCCATCGGTATGCTGTGCGTAGGGCAACGACCAAAAGAAAAGCAATTTTAGGGGTGCAGAAAGAAGTTGGGAGACGCGTACCAAAAAACGAGGGCGATGGCGATGTAACGTGAGAGGTGTTTGTGGACGGATTTCTCATGCGCGGTCGCCCCGACTCAGGTGCGGCTCTTCGACCCTGGGCCGACAGATGGGGGGATGACCCTGCATTGCGTGGTGGAGGAAGGAAGGCACATGTGCGGTTTGGCGATGTCCTTTTTGCAAAGGAAATAGAAGGCAGAACGATGGAATGTGAGCACCACATCCGAAGGTGCCTCCCGGAGGCGGGGGCGCGGGTGGGGGCGGGGCAGAGACGGCCGAAATCCTCGGGCGCAACTGTGAAAACGTGGAAGGATGCAATGCTTGTGTCGCCGAAGTGATGGAGGGCTTGCTGTGTTCTGATCTTGATGTCTGTGACAGCGATCGGCAAGTTGGGCGTTGCTGCCTCTGCGGCTTCTGCACCCTCGACGTCGATTTTCCTGTCGCTGGTTTCCGACGAGGCAAGGTAGCTTTCGGGAGAGGTGAATGCAGCAGATGGATGCGACAGAATAAGGTACAAGCCTGCAGGTGGAGCACAGAAGGGGTGTGTGGTGGGTAAGGTGAGTTCAGTGTGGTATCGTAAGGGCAGGCCAGTCAGAGAGACGGTTCACCCTTAGGATACCGTTGGTATCATAAGAGCAGGCCAGTCAGAGGGTAGTGCACTACCAGTTAGTGGGGGAGGTACTAAGGCACCTTACTGAAGTTCCCGGGCTACTGACAGGTCCACTGGTGCCGATCCTGCTGCACATGGGATGGAAGTGGAGTAGTGGTTGCGCCGTTGGAGGCAACGTCCCTAGGGCAAAGGTACTTGGGAAGGAACTCTTAGGTAAGGTACATTCCTCCTCCAACATACCGACCGCCAGTCAAGCAAGTGCAGCCAATAAACATATTCTGCAAGATACACTTCCCCCGCGTCATTCTCACAGAGTGCACATTTTAGTGCGCACCTTCTGCATAAGGTAGGTAACCTCGATGCACCAAGTGTGCTGGAGCCTGTGCGCCGAGCTGGGCACGTTGAGATCTAGATTTTAGGGTCCGTCTTAGAAGGTCTGAACCTCACCAGCCGCAAGCTTAGTGTAACGACCATCGCTGAAGCGTGCCCTTCCAACCCAGCAGGGAGCACACCCTCCTCATAGGCAATGTCATCCCCTCCTGCAAGTGCGCAAATGACGCCCTTCCTCGACAGCCTGCACCGGCAACACCATTCGATCCGCCCGCAATCGCTCTCTTGTCATGGTGGGAGCTCTCGGGATCCATCTTTCAAGCCGGCAGAGAAGATTTGATTCCGTCCATGACCGTCCGCACCCGCACTCAATGCATGCGACACCACCAACCAATGACGCGAACACAAACAAAATTTCAGGTTGGTTCGCTATTTGTCTTGGGCCCTTGCCCAAGAGCGTTGAGCCTCGGCTGACTTGATTAACAGCACGAGCAGGCCATCTTTTGTGCGAAGCAAGCAACGATCCATCGTCCCAAGCATCATACACCCCGATACAAGGCGCAGTGCTGCGACTCGACGACCCGTATCCCAAGGCCTTTCGAGAGAGATGTTGCCGGCAGATATCTGCGAGGCTTGCTCCAAGAGCCTGCCTCTGCCATCCAGCTGCTGCCGAGGAGAATGAAAGAACCGCAACATAAGACCGTGCTGGGCGACACTCGAAGCAACGAAAATCCAATTGGGACCAATCCCAAGGAGAAAGGCTGGCGCATGGAGAGCTAAACACAAGAGCTGCAAACGACAGAGTCACCAGGGCCCAAATCTTTCACAGCGCAAGCCCTAATGAAGTTCTCGACTGCACATCCCGACAAGATCGCTCTCGGGTGGTGGGCTGCGTTGTCCGCAGTGCGCCGATTCCAGGTCGGATTCGCCGTCTCGTCGTCATCCACTACATGCATTCTTGGCCGCTGGGCATCTATGCGACGGCTTCTCGCCTTTGAGACACCCTGAACGGCTGTCTGGCGACCGTAACTTTCCAGAATTCGGCTGGTTCTTAGAGCAGGCGCCCGGTACGAAGCACGTCGGACGGAAAAAGGCGCTATCGCTGACGAGGAGACAAGTTCATATTTACGTCTTATCTTCACGGCATATGTCTTCTAGCTTCCCTTTCTGGATGAGCAGATACAGATTTGTGGCATCAGCGGCTTACGATGGAATCACGAAACCTACTGAACACGCGTCGTCGGTGCTGCGGAGGGCATGGAAATGGCTGAAAGTCTGATAATCCCCGCGGATGAACCTGTTGGCGCGATGGCCCCAGAGCCATCAATATGCAGATATCTAGGAAACAGGACCAGACTTTCCATCTGCAAGAAGTTTCTTGTCTTACCCGTCTGCTACGTGTTGCATGTCAGATGTGATGGGCTGTTTGTCGAGAATGATCTGCTGCAGTGGTTCTCGCTGCTCGCGGTCCCAGGTGCATCCCCATCCGCCTTGGCAATCGACTCTTTTGCTCCTCTGGCCATCATCGCATCGGCTGGCAGCCCGCTATCGATCCAACTGGTCGGCCAGTCATTAAGGAACTGTTATTCGTACGGGCTGTCGGCAATCACGTAGCCATCGACGACGCAACGGCAAAGGAGCGAATGCTGACGCTGCACCAGAGCAAGCGTTTACATGTTCGTGATGAACAGCTTGTCCTGCAAGGCACCATGCTGACCTCGGCCAGAATGGGCTGGTCAGTCCTTCTGGTGGCAATGTTCTCTTTCAGAACGACGATGGCCATGCCCCGGTCCGGTTGACATCATCATTAGCCAACCTGGCTGCAAAACAGGACTGCTTGTAAGCTGCTTTGTCTCATTTGCGGTATGTCGACGTCACTTGGGTCGCCCAGTACGCCCGAGGCTTGTTTCTTCTAGTGAACGCGACCTGTTGTTGTTTTGTTTAAGACGAGTGAGCTTTCCAAAGGATGGGGCAGACGCGGCGTACCGTTCTCGATGTCTAAATGGACCATGCATTGGGGGGCGTCGTGTTCTCAGCGCTGCTTGTCATTTGCTACTTGTCGACTATGGTGTATAAATTGGCAACAGCCCCGTAAGAAAGCTTCTACACCAGCCGCTTGGGATTGAGGCTTGCGACGCTAGGTTGCGATTGTCCATGTCGGCATTCCTTATACTAACAATAGACCCCCGTCTTCCGCAAGGACTGTGTCTCGCCGTTAATTCTGAAGCCAATGTTCGTACAGCCAGGGGAGACTCGGCCCAGGATTTTCATCGAGGAGTACTTGGATTACTGCGCCTAACTCGACAACGTCGTCGAGACGTTCGGACATGCGAGTGCAATGCTACCGTCCTACCGAACTGACCACGGCGAGCAGAGGCCTCCATCCATGTATCCTGCTTCTGCGGCCTCGACTTTGCGGCCAGCCCACCGTCATTGCGGCCAGTTCATGCATCACCTTGATGGTTTACAGGCCATCGGGGTTTCTTGGAGCGAAACCCAAATCTGAGCTCATTCCACCGTCTGTCTTCGAAGCACACCCAGTGGAGCTATGACGGCGTAGTCTATTCCTTGAAACGGCACCGCCCTTCTCATTCACGTTTATTCGGGGCATGTCCAGGAGCATTGCTCGAGATATGGCAGACTGTATTCCCACCGCCATGGTCGATCTTCCCACGTCGCAACCCGGTGTCGTCTAGGCCTTGTTTGCGAACTGCTTCTCCGCCGCAACGATGCTCGACTCCGGACACCAGTCGGAAATCTGGCTCTGGTCTGACATGTGTCTTGGTCAGGTGGGGCATGGCTTCGAGCTCTGTCCGAGTGCTTGCAGCTACCCCTCATTGCCGACTTGTCACTCGGATTCTCATGAAGAAGTCACTTGGGGAGTGCACATGGCAACATGTAGGGCGAGGAGGCTGCGCGAAGTGGTGGGGGCCGGTTCCTTGCAAGAGTGGTGCGGCGCGCCTTCGGACTCGTCAGCGCCGCATGGCGCCGAACATTTCACGGTTGTCAATTGCGTGTAACATGTCGCCCCTTCCTGAATCCAAAAGCCGTTCAAGCTTCCTAAGGTGGGTGACGAAAAGCGACCTGAGTTTTGGGTTGAGGTAACGCATAGCAAGAGCTGGACGGGGATTGAAAGTGGAAGGATGGGGCTGCCTTTGACGGGAAGGAGGCTTTCGAAATGTGCAACAGCCATGTCGACTCAAACCCAAGGACAAGTGCCTAGGTTTCCCATCTCTTTTCGCCCACAGCGAGCCACGCGCATCACGGCTTGGAACGTTCCGTCGCCTCGCCCCCGAACCCAGCGAGGCAGCCGCTGTCCCGTCCGTCGCGTTCGCCTCTATCTCCACTGCGCTGGCACAGCAAACAGCAACACCTACAGCGACAACATGACCGGCATGTTAGACATTAAGCCGTCGCTTCCAAAATTCAGCCGTCGTGCAGTGTCTGCCCAGGGTCTGCCACGGCAAAAGTATGCGCGGCCGGACCGTCTTACAGGTACGTTTGCCCCAATGTCCGCCCTCTCTGGCCATCCCACAGCCACCCTAATCGTCATCTTCCATTTGTCTGTCCCTCGAAACGGCCCTGTGCTGACATCAGTCGCTATCAGCACGAGACTACGAGGAACGCAAGCAACGAAGACCAGACCACGAAATCGAGCAACACGAGCCACAACGGCGCAGACACGCCCGGAGTCGCAATTGATTTCCACGTCGCAAACCCCGAGGGCGACGGCAGAGTCTTCCCTGGTACCCGACTGCACTATTCGCGGGGCTTTTGAAGACTCAGGCTCCTCGTCGACCTCTTCGCAGAAGCAGGTGTCCCTGAGCATCTTCACCCCCATTGTAGGAACAACATCACGCAAGCCCTTTGCTGCCCCGGCCTGGTAGGGCTTGCAACTGAGCAACCCTCTTGGTGGTCGTTACAACAATACCATCAACGACGAGAACGACAAATAATCAAGGCACAACCAGGTGGAGGCTCGCGACGATGACAAAGACACCCGCTGCCGCAATGTCCCACAACGCCCAAGCTGCTATGCCTCTGTTGACTGGTGCAGCCGCATCCGCAGCAGCCCAAGCCGCAACGGAAGAGATGCAGCACCGGCGCCGACAGAGGACAATGTCGGCAACGCTTTCAGCCTCCTGGATGAGCAAGGGGTAGCACATGGATGCCTGCATCACCTTGCCAACACGCGATTAACACCCGGTGCCAAAGATGCCAGGGCCAAAGCCAATGCGCGGCGCGACACGCTCCGTGACTTGTCTCGATGGCGAACTCGATCTTGGGCTCGCGAGCAAGTTGAGTGTCTCCTTCTAGACGGCCTCGAGAGACGCTTTGCCGCAGCGGTCGGCCCTCTTGTCACCATGCGTAGGAAGCAGCATGCATGGGCAAAGGCATTTGGCGGAGGGTGTCTCTTCATCTTCTTCGAGACGTCTCCTGTCTTTTCTTTCTTCGTCAAGAGATACAACAGGACCCGCGACAGGAAACGTGAGCGACAGTGCCGAGCAACGATGCGAGAAACTCCGCATCCCCTTGCCCTCCCTCACGAACGCCGCGAGTACTGGCCCCTAATAGTCTGCATGTCTTGTAGGACCCGGGCTACTGCTGTCATGGATTGTCGTCCACGCAGCCAGCCATCCGCGCACTATGTTGCCATGGCCATGACACCGGCCTGGGAAGTGCGCTTGACTTGGACTTCTCCACTCGACTTTTAACTGTGCGCTTGACCTGCACTTGGACGCATTCGCGAGTGCTTGTAGAAGGAACTTGCACGACGAACACTATGAACTGGGACAGGGTCAATCAGAAAATGTCCCCTGGCCGGCGTGTGCACAAAACATTTGGGATGGCCAACGTCGCTTGAGGAGCAACAGCACTGCGTTTGGGATGCCCTCGGAGAGTCACAGACACATTCGTGATGTTCACCGAGGGACTGCGCGATGGCACGTTTGGCGCATGGCCAGCTTTGAAGCTGCGGCGGCCAATCAGAGAGCTGTACCATCCGGGAAAGATGGTACGGGCCCTAACGAGCCAACCACAGTCAACCAGTGACTTCTGGCGCTGGCGACCGTGCGGGAGGGGAAATGGAGTTGGCGCAATTGAGGAAGAGCACTGCTTGCCTGGGCAGCTGGGTGCGCGGGGTGCGTGCCGCTCACGGGTCCGTGACCTGGCTGGGTTTGACAGGATTTTCCGGCCAAGATGTTCCGGCGCGCGAACTTGGCGCCGGAAAAACTATCAACCAATGAGCGTCGCGTACCATCAAGCTTGGTCCTGCCCGCCCGCTCCGCGGCGCGCGCCCGCCAAGGTTCGTGCCTGCAATTCAATTGTGCTGCCCAGTGACAAAAATGGGCAGCACCAAGCAGCGTCCCCAGTCCTGACGTTCCTGGCACTCAACCTACTTCGGCGCGACCGCGTCTCGACATCATCGCTTCGCATTCGACCCGACGACACCAAGCCGCAGCAAAGTCACGTCACCTGCCTGAAAACCTCCAGCGACAGCTTTGCGCGTCCAGAATTTCTTGCCCTGTCCATGGCTACCTCGTCCAACCCCAGGTCCTGAGCAATGCATCCTCTGCGGCGCTCAGACCACGGAGTCTGAATGTCCCCATTCGCATCCCGTGCTCCCGACCACAGCCTTCGCAGCAATGATCACCACAACTGCGATTCCAATGAATGACTTGGCCACATGAGACGTCATCTCCCGTCGTGCATTGTTTGTCTCCCCAAATGTCCTCTCCACCATCGCTTGCTAGCTTTGGTCACGCTAACAGTGGTGGTCCTCTCAGGTCCCGCTTCCAAGCTTCGACGTGCCCGAACTCCACGAGCCAACGACCGCTGCGTCCTGCTGCCGAGCAAGCACGCATCCGATCCCCTTGCGAACCATCACCTGCCCTCGCGTCTCTCCATTCCCGAATATGTGCCAGTCCAGCGGAGTCACAGCAAAATACAAGACCGATGCTCCTTGCTCGTCATTCCTCTCGTCTCTTTGTCTTGGTCTTGCGCCTTGCTTGTCAAATGCGGCCTCGATGCTACACTGCGCGCTGGTATTCGGTGGCCCCGAGACCATGCTACCTGCTGCGAGTTTCTTGCGGGTAATGCAGGCAGCAACACAGACGAGGCATGATGTCAGAATGGCGCCTCCACTCCACGTCCTTCCTTGTGGATCTTGTCGACGTCGTCAGTGGTGAACCACGTGGATTCTCGTGGCCTTTCCACGGAGTCGGCATGTATAAGCTTTGTATGTCTACTTTCCCCCCCAACTCGATGCTGTTCATGCTGACCGGCCCCAGCAAGACCTTCCAACGGGAACCGAGCTTTCGAACCGCGCTTTGCGCCCCTTCGCAATCGTCCACTTCCGACACAGCTTCGAGACCAGTTTGGCCGCTTCGATGGAGAATGCGCGGGAGAGTTGCTCCATATGGATACCCGTTCTCGCAATACATCGCTTTGGTGTCCATGCGCTCCTGTCATCGAGCAGAGACGCTCCGTGTACGAACTCGAGGTTGCTGGATGGACTACCGTCTCGTCCCTTTTGTCAGTCCACACCATTGACTTTTCAAATCGTCAAGGCCGTCTCTTCGAGCCTCCTTTTCCAGGGGTGCAGAGCAAGCAACTTGCATCTTCGCAGACGCGGCTTGTGGACCGCCAACGATATGATATGGGTATGGATCCAGAGAGGCGCTTGCTCATTTGAGCAAAGGAGGAGTCGTGAGATGCCCAATATCGGCAGGTGTTCAGCCTGACAGAAACATTCCGGCAACTTGGACTTTCGCTCCTGTCTCCAACATCCAAGGCGCGTCGGTTTTTCCCATCGCTCTCATTAGGCAAAATCACCAACAACCCCTGCGTCAGATATCTCCCAATACATTCCATTAGGAAACGACGTCGCACATCGTCTGTCGCTCACTTCCTCGGTGTCTTGATTGCTCCTTACGTCGACTGCATCGTCTACAATAGCAATTGAACCACCGACCTCCTGCGGCGGTCCTGTTCCAAGCACACCTCGTCTTCAAGTGTCCCACTTATGCATTACCTGCGCATTACCTGCAAATTACTTATCTGGCCCGCTTTCTAGAGTTCATTCGTGCGGTCCAAGCTGTAGCCTTCATTTCGGTGAATCGAGCTCGCAGATGCATCACCATGTCGGGGCCGCAGAACAAATCTCGCCGACAATCTTTGTCTCAGACAATTCGCGAGGAATCGAGTTGAAGGAACAGTTCTGCTTCTTCACTCATCTTAACTGGGCAGCGACAGTCCAGAAAGTTCGCTGCTTTCTGAATAGCTATGCTTGCAGGGCACCCTGTCCCTTCCAAGCTACGCTACCTCCTGGCCAAAAGCCGGAGTCTTCACCGGCCCCGAGGCCTGCACATCAACAGAGGCTCCACTCAGCAAGCGTGTCGGATCTAGTTGAGCATGAGGTGATCAAGTTGATCAAGGGACAGAGGTAGCTCGACGACCCTGGGTGTTTGGCACACTGCCCGGAATGTCTCGGGTCAGGGCACCGCTGATGACTCGAATCTTGAATCGGCTGGCGGATCTCGACGGCTGGCAGATGTGGGCAAGGAAGGCTGTCAGCCTTGGTGCAGCATCCATTTCATGCTGTTGTGAGCCACTATGATGACGTCTTCCTCCATTCCGTCGGCCGAATCTGACGGGATGACTGACCGCAACGCCAGCTGGGCCCCATCGTCAAATACCCTTTCCGGGCTCCAAGTCAGAGAGACGAACGACCCATCCATGCATTGTTGGAAACCCAAACATCGAATGGCATTGGCGGCACGAATGGCTCCAACTTCGACAACTGATTGGCTTCACCCGCCCCGACATTTCATCATCCTTTCCAACTTCGTCTATATTTTCGTGCTTCTCCCTCGCTTCCTCTGAGTCTCATGGTACTGGTTCACTTGCCCACAGCCTGCGAAACGCTCGCGTCTATGGTTTAGAAAAGTAGGTCTTTGGCATCTTTGGCATTGACATCCATCGGCTTTCTGTTTCCCTTCTCCATTGCAGATTTGCTATTTCATTGACTTCTTCTTCTACCCTCCTCCCCCACCTTGTCCCACTTTCGTTCGTCCCGCTTCTGACCTTCCTACTTTTCCTTCCCCATCGTAGGTTTGATAACTTGCTGCCACCTTTTTTCTTTCCCTTCTCTCGTCTTGTGTCTGTCACATGAACGTGATAACTATCTCGGCTCGTAAACCATCCGTCGGCAACGAACATGAGCCAGATAGTTCGGGTCCTCGCAAAGCAAGCTCGGCTTCGGCTTCGGCATCAGGTTCGGCTTCGGTTTCGGCTTCGGCGACGCCACCAACCGATTCCCCAGGCCAGCGAGATCTCGCCATGACTGGTGCCTGGGATAACAACCCAGGCGCTGCGCAGTCCACGAACTCTGCAACTTCAACGCTGTGGTGCAACATTGGCTGATCTTGTGCGAGTACGGGCCATTCTGGGAAGAGGTCTCAAGAGCAGCAGAAGGGCCCAGCACTGTTGGTCGAGGGCGGTTTGCACCAAACATGACAGTACGAAGATGACGGCCTCATGCTGGATGGTGCCGGACAATCTGACGTTCAGGACAGCTCTTACGCACGGCACCTACCTGTTCATCGTTCATGATGAACGGCTAGATGTCGATGAGACTGAGCATGTAGATTAATTATCAAAGCTACCAATTCCATCAACCAACACCATCGCATCGCTGTTAAGCCAATACCTCTTGAGTTGCAGTCGGGAGCTTAAGTTTGTGACAAGATGTCAGCTTAGCTTGTTGTTCCCCCGGGGTGAGCGGTGCGGAATGCATCCTCCGTTGTCGTCCTGAAGGCAAGCTCAAGAAAGACAAGAACAGCGAGCCCACCATGACCGGCTGCGATTTTTATACTTGACATTACGGAAATGGAGATCGCTTTGGGCGCTTAAGATCCCACGCAAACGGTAAGCCTGGCACGATGTCCATCATCTCAACGTCGCTCAACGAATACTTCTGCGTACGCCGGTTCACCCGAGTTTCCTCGTCTACTTGCCCTGATTTTCAACTTCGTCCCTTGTTCCGGTTACGTGATGTTTCTCGACCGACCAGTGACTTCCGCTCAGTTCAGAGAGCATTCGAACCTTGTCGATCGATTCAAACTCATCCATCTGTCACCAGTTATCCCAAGCATCCTGCACTACCAACAGGCGGCATTTGGGGCGCATCGGCGGAATGCCTCTATGCTGTGATCTCCCCCGGTGTCTTCCGATGCCCTCAAAATTTCTTCCAATGATGATTTGCTGATCCGCAGTATCTCGTTTGACAAGTTGCTAACTTCACCCTTCCTGTAATCTCCATTCGCTATGTACGCCTGTGTCATAAGTCTATCGGTTCATCTGGATGTCAGAGTGCGTTCTCACTGCGGTTCTCCGCTCTCCACCTTCGCACAGCGTCGTCGATCACTCATGGCACTTCTATGGGCCTCACCGAATAGAATTGTGCATCCTGTGGCACATGACCGACGTTCAGTGTCAATTGCCACTTTAGACGATATCTTTGACGCTGCTCCAAACACACTGCCTCCCAAGATTCCCGGCGATATACCGAGCCAACCCCTCAGCTCTCTGCCTCATGAATCGCGACATTCTGCGTGACAAACCTGTCCTTGGGCGTTCAAGATACGCCCTTAGCTATTATGCTCGGGAGTCATATGCTGTCATGCCTGTCCTGCAATACGCCTCCCAGACCTGATGTCCGCGGGGGCAGAGCCCGTGAGTTTCCAAGTTGCTCGCAGAGTGCAGTACCTTTCTTCAGCGTGATGGCCAGTGCCCTGTTGATCGATGAAACATTCACATGGACTTCGATGGTCGAGCGTGGGTCGAGGCGAGACACGACAAAAACAGCGGCTGTGATTGCCCGGCTCTACATGCCCAGCCACGGAGGTCTGACGGTTTAGGCAGCATATCGTCTCGCCCGCGAGCCAAGACCAAGCCGACGAGGGAACCGAAAAGGACTAAATCTACAATTACAGGCACTCCCATGTTCATGAAGTCTGTCGAAGCGATGCTCCACAAGATCAACCTTACCAAGGTTCTGGCATCGACTGAGCAGATGAAGCCGGTTAAGGTGCAGGCGTTGGACGCATAAACGCCGAAGGGTGCACTTGCTCATCAACGAGAATACGAGTACATGAGCCTCGTTCCGGGTGCATTGTCTTCGAGAGACGCGCTCATGGATAAAACAAGCGACCCAAAGTTGAATAATCGAGCTTTTTCGCCGTTGCCAGCATCCATTTTCATGTCTCTTGTTATGGAGCCCTTTGCCATCCAAAGAAATTCTGACCATAGTTTGGATATGCCGCCAACAGTTTGAAGACGGGGATATGTAGGATTTGTCGACAATTAATGAAGACCGAAGGTCTGTTTCGGCCGTAGTGTGAGACTTAAGACGCCGGGAATACTCTGATAGAAGCTAGGGGCTGATTGGTCGCGGAATCAGACCAGGAGAAGAGTTAGAGGGCGTGCGGAAAGGAAGGCCTCCCTCTATCCTAGCCGTCACGACACAGCTTCAAGATTGGCCAGGACAAGTAACATATCTGAGGATAGAAGTATACTGTTCTCTGCCTAGGCATACTTTGTCCAAGTCTTGACGGTGACGCACCCCCGGGCAACAGGCTGATTATCAGACGACGACACGACCTTGTGGATTGGCTGGTTCATCGAGCAGTCGCTTTCCAAAACCATTCTTCTTCGGATGAACGATGACGTATCGGCCTGTGACATCTGTGGGCTTTGCCGGAGTCGCCTGCTTCATCGCCGCGCCCATAGCTCCGCCACTACCTCGGCGCCGGAAACATGCTGTCAGCAGGTAGGCAATCTACCGAGAAAAGCCCATCAGGTCATTGGTGCGACTTTCGGGCAAGGTACTATGCTTTTCTGGCTCCTTGCTAGGGTATTAACTTGTCACGACGGGTTCCTGCATTCGCAGAACTTCACTGGTACGTATGGCTGCTGAGAGACCAGCTTGGGGACGGATCCGAGGAGCAGTCCAGCCCAAGAAGAGGGCAAAAGCCGCTGAGTTCATCCCTGCATCTCATCAGAATTGGCGTACCCCAGCCAGTGTCCAATCCCAGAGCGTGTCTAGTTAAAACTCTTAGCAAGACCATGACCTTGCCAATTTTCCTGGTGTTCGTGAAAGAGAAGAGGGGGGTGGGGGAGTGATGGAATAGAGTGATGTGCGGATGCTTTTGCTGTAACCTTCCTGTAGTCTCTTCTCCTTGGCCTCTATTTGTCTGTCGTCTCGTCGAATATGCTGTCGGGTTACTGACATAGTTGCGTCAGCTGTCGTCATGGTCCTCAGGACATCTCCATGCTTCGATACCTTCATTTCTCTCGAATCACAAACATGGACGAATGAAGTCCTATGCGAGATTGAACCTAGATCATACCGCATATCTTTGTCACTGCCGTGAACTTGCCGACTGAGGCTTCGTTCATGGATGCTGCTCCGGGTTGTTCCCAAGCCTGAGAGCGGAGATTATCGTTCTGTTGCGTCTAGCTCGCCTCAGACTTCGACAGCGCCTGGTGATTTTTTCGGTTCAAACTGGACCTACCGGAATGATTGCAGGTATCTTGGCGGCCGTTCTAGTCGTCGGGCGATCCGCTGCCGAGCGGCGTCCGGAATGACGACTTTGGGTGGGTTTTCCCTGTGACGGTCAAAGACAAGCGTCGAAGACGGGGCATGAAGGAAAGCCGCGATCGAACGACGAAGAAGACCGAATAAGAGAGTAAAGCCATAGGCAGCTTGGTTACGTGTACTGCATAGCTACTGGACTGGGCACTGACCGAGGTGCTTTTACTGCTTTTTCCCCTACTGCGAAAACCCCTACTGCGAAAACCCCTACTGCGTGGGCTCGAAACTTCCTCAAAAGAACAAAGTCACAGGCAGAACAGGCTAAGATATAAAAGATTGGCCTTGGTGATTTAAGCTGAAAAGGCTATTGCCTGGAGCCATTGGCTGACTTCATGTGACGGCATCCCGAAGCCTGGCCCGTCTGATCCAAGCCAGTTCATTAAGTGGGTGACATCCAGACGAGATGAACCCTTGGACGCTCCGCTTTTGGCTCTCCAAGATTCGAGGTCCTACCGATTGGTCGATCAGTCAGCCAGCCAGCTTATGCCACTGTCGCTGGTTGGACCGCAGCACAGTCTATCATTAACCCGTCTATCGAAAATCAGGACTTTGGGGACTGAAAACGTATCCTTGTAATTGAGCGCCTAACCCTGTTACGGCCCGTATGCAAGGACCTGAGACGCAACTCAGCCCTAGGCTTGAGGCCTGGATACTGGCCTAATATGGTCTTTTCGTGAGGGATTAGGCATAAACTTTTGCAGCCAGGCACACCCGGCACTCGTAGCTGGATTAATCAAGCCACTTGACGCAGGCTATGAACCCTCAGAGCTTGAGGACATAAACACACAAGCGCATGGTCATCCTCAATGCCATGCCATTCTCTGAGTTATGGACCTGTAATGGAGGATCGTATCATATGTAATCATCTTCTCTGTTATTGCTTTTCTTGATCTCAGCGAGGGGAAGGAGGAAGAAGAAAAAGCTGCGTACACATGCATGCTTTCCGGTTGATTGAAGCATATCAGTCTCTCAGGTACCCTGGTCCAACTCCATTTCTTCCCATGCGGACCTTCCTCGATGATCCGTTACAAAATCTGCAAACCCAGAACTCCCTTGGTTGTCTGACAGTTTACGTTCTCCAGCTACGAGAACTTTCACCACTGCCCCAGTCCCCGGTTCCTGCACCAAAGCCATCAACGGCTGCAGTAGCATTGTGTCGTATTGTGGAAGTACATCGAATCGATCTACAACGAAATAGACCACACACTGCTCAGATTCAGAGAACACAGCTCGTCTATGCTGTACAAGTAATGCAATGGACGCTCTAAGAAAATCCATAGCAGCTGTCGAACAATCCTTTAGGGTCACATTTGCTGTCCCAGTGCTGCGGGCGTCAATCTTTTCTCGGCTGCTTTGAGCGGTACCTAGAATTTGTTGGAGCTGGAACTCAAAGTCTGGAGTGTTTGAGCTGCCTAGCGCTTTTCGACCGATAGGTGTCAATTCTAGTAATCGGTAGCCAAGAGAGAGAAGGACCAGAGCGGCGGCGGGAATAGGGCGACAAACACCTCCGATGTCAACTTCGTGCTTGTTGTCTGGCTCACAAAAATGCCACGACACGATAGCTTTCTTGTCCTCTAACAATCGTACTGCTTCGACGCTAGCCTGGGATGTCCATGCCAGAGCTGTGTCCCAGGGGGCTGTTGTTTGCCCATGAACAAGTAGGAATGTTGATCTTTTGATCTGTGCTGTTTCCTCCACCCAAATGTTGAATGCACCCTGGCCAGTCAAATCTTCGGCTCGAAAGGGGGGTATCCTCTTGAGGTGTGAGAACTCTTCATCTAGTAAGGAGATGAAGTCTTGTAACTGGGTGAACGCATTATTTGGAGGAAGGCCGAGAAGGGAGCGCGTCTTATCAAGCCTGGCGTTTGTTCTTTCGTTCTTGGTCTCTATTACGGAATCCATTAGTTCATATGATAAGAGCAGGCCAGTAGAAATGCAGCACCTACGCTCAAGCCCCGCATCTATTTTGCTTTCTACCCTGTCCAGCCGCAAGTGTGCCTCCATGTCACGCTCTTTGACAAGTTCTTCAACTGCGCTTCGCAGATCCGAAATTTTTCTTTCCAAGTCAAGTTGAGGAGGTCGGACTACTACGTGCCAGAGCCTCATAGAGGAACTCCGAGAGTAATAGACGGTTGCCTCTTGCATGAACTCAATACCCAGACGGTACACAGTAGCAACGCACTTCTTTATAACACTGCTGTTGCTATAGATGCCGACTAGCTTTTGGATCCGCGAATACTCAGACTTCAATGTCTGAATCGTGCTGTAAAGCGCCAATTCTGTTTCGACCTTGTTTGCGGCAACCTGCAAGCATGTTATCAGGGATACCTCTAGTCTAGAGCCCGAAAAAGTAAATGGTCTTCATCCTTTTGAAGACACTCCTCGCTCATGAAAGCTTTCAGTTCTTACTTACCACCATGAACAGCCCTAGAGCTTGAAGAGCACCCGTCACGAAGCTCTGGTCGAGGCCCCCCATAAGCTGCACCACACCTGAGTAAGCTTGACAGTAGCCTCGAAACCCCACGAGAAAGTCGCACAGCCTTCTGCCAGCTCGCTTGCTGATTCTTGGATCAGAATGATGAGATTTCTCCAGAAAAGACGCGATTTCGATCCGCTCATCAATTAGTTTGTCTAGCGCGTCGAGATCTGAGGCATACAGAGCGGATACATCGTCTGGCTTCGCTTCAGAGAAGGTGAATCGCCAACCACCTTGAAGGACCTTCTTGCGAGTTCGTTGCCAGAGCAACTCAATCGAGTCTAAAGAAGTAGATGCAGCCTTCTCCATGACAGAGCTATCAGATGAGGGAATGGATTAAGAGATTGTCACAATCAATAATACTTAGATAAGTGGGTCAATGCTGTTGAAGATGCTTACCGCTGAAGCTCATTCCCGGTTCTGGTCCAGAATCCTTCTATCTCTTCACTAGTGTATCTAACCCCATGTGAAGACTCGGCTGATTGTCCCATGCTGGAAATGATGATCGTGAGAAGAGGTTGGTCTTGAAGCTGAAGATTTCCCGGTAGAGGAGGATGTGTTTCCGTTCATGCGTGCATAGGAGATGCCTATCAGTGGTCTTCAAGAAAGCCCCTAGGAATTATAGTCGCAGTTATAACGGAAAGGTAGCAGTATCGCTAGTACCCTAGGAACATTACGATTGAAGCCGTGCATTTATGGAAGCATGCATGGGACTTTCAGGCCCTATCAAGCCTCCATGAACACCAATCTACACCGGCGGAAGGCTCTCGGCGTATAGAACGCCGCGTCTCCAAGTAGTATCTGCATGCCTCGTGTAGGAAGTGCATTATAATATGTAATAAGACCTATTTATGTTAGACAGTAAACCAGTTAGGATCACAACATGTTATCAGCTGAAAGAGGGGTTCAGAATGATTCGATGAGCGTAGACGTTTAAATGGTGGCCTCACTGTTAAATGAGGCTATCATAAAAGAAAAGGTTACAATTGATCTGCGCCTATGCATGTATGGGTGGTCAGAAAGTTGAAAAGTGCCTTTATTCTGCGCAGCGGCTTGCCTTTTCAGGTTCAGCTGCATATAGCTATTGATTTATTCATGCATAATCAATTACATAGAAGCTGATAGGTGGAAAATAGTATTCTCAGCCTTCACTATCATAAACATAAGTAGCAATTGATCTGCGCCTATGCATGCATGGGTGGTCAGGAAGTTGAAAATTACAATAACTGTGCCTTTATTCTGCATAGCGGCTTACCCTTTTCAGGCTCAGCTGCATGCGACTATTGATTTATCAATGCAGGATTGAAGACAGGTGGGAAAAGGTGACCTCAGCATTTTAGAACCTCATTTATTCAGTCAGTAAATATAGCTCGAATTCCTCAGCTTGGACAGAATAATGGTCATCTATTGCTTCATTGACTTCCCGTAAAGAGACCTGAACATAATCATTTTACGGTTTCATTTTATCCTGCAGTTTGATGTGATGGCGACAGGAATGCAGCACTTCTCCAGCGACACCATCTCCACCCTTGAGCGCAGGTACATAGCGCTGCTTGAATTGAGGATCAAGGACTTGGAGTCTAGGGTTGGTGGGACCAACAAAGAAAAGGCCACTTCTGACCTTGCGCTGCTTGCTGGAAAGAGTCTGAATTCCCAGCCAGTAAGTTATGAAAGACATAAAGCTATTAGCTCAGTATTCTCACTGAAGTGTTTGTGCTTATCACCCATGGCCAGGGTACATCTGAGGGAGATATCGAGTTGAAAGAGAACGAAACCACATCGGCTGAGACTCATCCACACAACGGTCCCCAGACGCCAAGGTGTCTCTTTGTTCAGCGTCCACTGAAACCTATCAATGGCTCAGCAGAGTGCGCCTTAGAGCGTTCCGAATTGGTCAAGCTGGGGCTGGAATCCATCGAGACTGGAGGCGAAAGCCAAGGGTCGCCCCAGCAGCTAAAATACGCCAGAATAGTGGAGGAGCATGGTAGATATTTCGAAACTGAGATAAGCGTCCGAGCGCCAGAGCTGAAGGCCTTGTTGAGCGTAGCTCTCGAGGCATATCCCAATTTGCACCTTCCCCCGCCCGATTCGCCTTCGTCTTGGGACAAAACAAAGGATCCTGTCGTCTTCGTCAGCCCGTGTGGGCCTCTAATACACAACTGGGACAGACTTAATGAATTGGCAATCGAGGATTCGCTCCGGACGGAGGAAATGAAGGTTCGCATCCAAAAGATGGGACCCCGTACAGACGTCACGATGGCCGGGTCTGAGGAGCAAAAAGCACGAGCGCTGGAGTATCTGGGAAAAGCCAGCAACCTCGAGAACGCACGTGCGCAGCTGAAATTGATGCTAAAGCTCGTCAGGACGATACCAGAGTTGGGCAAGTACTTTCAATCAGTCGAGGCGCAGAACAACACTGGATCTATTCAGTTTGAGCATTTGTGGACCATCTTTCCACCCGGGGAGATCGTTTTCTCAACACTGTTCATGAACGAACCCCAGCTTTTTATCGTCAAGGACTCCAACGACAAGCGCGACATAGACGAGAGACCTGGAAAAGACACGTCGGATGTGTCATGGTCGATGATTGCTTGGGCCTACGACTGGGACGGGGCTTGTTTCAAGAGAGTGCCAGTGCAATTCCGATTCGAACAGTATACGGGGAGCAAGGTTATCAGTACACTTCATTGTCATCCATTCAAGTTCCACAAACCGGAAGACGCATCAAGATCTGATGAAGCTTCACGAGAAGCAATGGAAGCGGCATTGCTAGAACGCGGCAAGAGGTTTGCGGAACTATGCGTGAAGCAGCAGGGATCGCAGATGTTTGATTACGACGGATTTGTAGTCTCTCACGGTACTGGCTTTCAAAATGAGGCCGACGATGGTGGCGACATCTTGTGGCGCATGATACTTAGTAGAGGCATTCAGAGGGGCAAAGAGCGAAGAGCACCCAAGAAACGACGTATCCAAGGCCGAGTTATGGTGGACTTTGAAGCTTACCTTCAGTACTCGCCATGGTCAGGCACTTACGCACCTATGGGCTCGGCAGATTTTCCTCGCAGAAATAATGAGTGTCGATGCCCAGCTTGCGTTACGAACGCAGCTCTCAGAGACAGCCAGAAGATGGCCTACGACGGTGTCAAGACGCAGACCCATTTCGAAGATCTCCAGTTCAAGATTTGCCCTCCGAGGGTACTTGGCTATCATCTGGATTCAAGAACTTGGTTGGAATTAAGTGTAGGGAAACAAAAGACAAGCTCCAGCGAAGCCACCGAAGAATGGGAAAGCTACCTCAAAGATATCAAGGAATTGCGTAGCTCCGAGGCGTTTGAGAAGCTACAGCTTCTTGCAACACAAAAGTCGCTAATCAAGGACCTAGTGCGGTGTCACTCTAGTGGAGCTAATTCGAAGCCATTGATGACGGACATCATCAAAGGTAAAGGAAAGGGGCTAGTGATTTTGCTCCACGGGCCACCAGGTGTTGGAAAAACTCTTACGGCAGGTAAGTCCGCCGTCGATATTGTCAGTATTATCAGGCATAGAACTCTACTTTGGCTAACCACTTTGCTTCGTTTCTTCTTTAGAAAGCGTCGCCCAGCTCGCCGGCAAGCCGCTCTTTTCTGTCGGTGTTTCCGATATTGGTCTCAAACCAGCGGAGGTAGAGCAAAATCTCGAAGCGCTCTTCGAACTGGCGGCTAATTGGCGGGCTGTATTGCTGTTTGACGAAGCCGACGTGTTCCTCGAATCGCGGAGCAGTCATACATCAGATCTCAACCGCAACGCTTTAGTGTCGGTCTTGCTCAGGGTCCTCGAATACTATGAGGGCATTCTAATACTTACGACGAATCGAATCACCCAGTTCGATATTGCCGTACAGAGCCGCGTAAATTTGGGCATCAAATATGATGATCTACAACGCGACCAGAAACAGGAGATCTTTGACAACTTCATTGGCCAGCTCAAGCCTGACCAGGTGAAGGACAAGGAAATGATTCGACGATGGTTTAAGGACGAAGAAGAGGCTAGAGATTGGACCGAGGGGCTTAATGGGCGACAAATCAGGAACATTTTGTTTTCGGCCGCGAGCCTGGCTCAGCAGGATGGTGGAGAACTAGACTTGAAACACATATCTAGAATGTCCAAGAGCACATGGAGATTCCATGACAGTATCAAGAGCGTTGTTGACGAGGCACGCCGGAGAGCTGAGGCCGGGAGGAAATAGAATTTAGGAATAGTTGCCCATCGCTATGGTCCTTCACTTCTCTGTTTTACTCCATAGCGGCAAAACATGTTCATACGTCTTTCATCAAAAAATATTGCTGTCTGCCAGAGTTGGTTACAAACGTGTTAGTCAGGTATCATCAGTACAAAGGCGACTAATAGAGAAGTCTCATACCACCTTAGGGCGGCGGGTGATCTGGCCGCACCTAATCAACAAAGTGGCAGTTTTTAGCCAGGCCTGAAGGTGCTTATAAATTTAGTTCGCATAGTTGCGGAAAGGCGAAGCAAAAGGTGGGATCGGTGAGCCGGCTCTAGCTAATGTACGGTTCGTTGAGTCAGTTACGGCAGGTTTGTAAAGCGTGTGTCTGGCCTCATGCGTCGTCGAACAGTCGCTGAAGCTGCGGTAAGATGCTTTATCCGCTTGCAATTCTGCCTAGCAGAAAATGCCTACTGAAAGACCCGGATTGGGTGATAGGTGATTGGATTTAGTTGTCGGAGCCTAAAGCAAAACTTATTTCTCGCATCGATGGCCTGTCTTTCCAAGGGATAGATGAGGTAGAAGGTGACAGTATCTTCTTAGGCAGATTCTTGCGGCAGAGCTCCACGACACTACGCCAGAGATCCCATCCTTATCCATGTAATATTAATCGCGCGCCCCGGTCTTGTAAACAGCTTGTCAGGAATGACCTTCATGAGGTGCTCGAAACATTCGATCCTAAACACACAGGAAAGGTGGCATCTGTTTGTACCGTCAATGCGTTACCGCGTCACTTGCTCTTTGGTTCCTGAACTGCCCTCCAGAGAGGCCGGACTGGATGACAACCATTGTTGTCGACATCTCGACAGATTCGCATCTCTCAAATAGCCATTGAAATCAAGAGATTGAAAGATCCCAATTCGAGACCGTACCAGCAGCAATTCATGCGCATGCCGCCGCGTTTCGATTGAGAGTTCGACTCCTTCACATGCAGTAGCGCCAGGGGAAACTCGTCGCCATGAACTCTCCCGCGGGGTAAGACTACATCTCATGGGAGTGTATTAGTCTAGGTTCTCACCTCTTGGATTGCACTGGAAGCCAATTCTTTGACGACAATCTTAGGTTTTCTTCCTCGAGTTGACTTGCGTTTTCATGGACAGAATTCCCCTTCCTGATATCTCTCCTGAACCAAGAACATCTCGCCACTATTCTCACGTAAATTAGCTTATGGGAGTCAGAGGCAAGCCTTATTTTCACATAAAACTTGAAGATGCGGTCTGAAAATGGCAAGGGTTAGGCCTCGTCAGAAGCTTGAGAACTTAGTAGAGCGCCAGCGAAGTTGCCGCGAATAGCCCCCGTCATCAAGCCTTGCATCATGTCTACCTCGATAGATAGGCCAGCCTTTGGCATGAAGATATGATGGCACCCGCTTTTTAACGCCCCGCGAGGTGGTTCCAGGACTGCTTGATTTCATCCCGGGATGTTTCATGGATATACATGTTTCTATGCCAACAGCGACTCCGAGAGCGTGCGGCTCGACCTGAAGTCCATGTATGCCATCATTTTGTGACACGGGTTGCGTGTCCTCGGGACTGTTGGATAAAATCATCACCCTCCACTTGCTCGTCGATTTGTTCTGTACCGAGGTGGTGTTTACGACGGTCCAGTCGGCTTGAAGTTCACCAACTTCCACCAGTACTCCTTGGCTCCCATTCTATGAGTTCATTATCCACAGATGATGAGCACGAGCTTGTATAATCAGCTCCACCAGTTGGGTAGCATCAGGATGCCGAATGATTCCTGCAGGTCCATTTCACCGGCTGGGGCCTTTCGGCGAAAGCAGTGATTGGAACATTGGTGACAGATGTCAAACTGTCGGTGAATCTCCGCTCGCATCAACTAGACATGTTGACTCGAGCTGCCATAAGAGCGGTATGCCGTAGACGGGGACCTTGCAGCCGTGGACATTATCATCAGGGGAAGCCTCGCGCACGCCTCTTCTGTTTATCCCGCGCCAACATCGCTGACTCAATCATAATATGGGCTCTCGACATCGTGAACAAGGATTTTTCAGCATGGTCCAGGAGAAGTTGAAATTTGTCAGCACCACCGAGGTTGTATGACGTGAATCGACGAGCAGATAAAACCGACTCTGTTTCCTGTGATGTTTTGGAAATGCCATCTCTGTATGGAGCACGGTGACTCGCCTTTGGTTCTGTTAGCAGACCCTTTAGCGAGCAATGCAAGCCCTCATCGCTTTATAGACGCTTGACATCAGAGGCACTTCACTGCGGCGACGTCCAGGAAGCGCAGACCCAAGTGGGCATTGCGTACTTCAGGGCAGAACTTGGTCTGGCCAGGGCTTGTCATGTCCGACTATGCCACGCATACCAAGGTCGACTGAAGTCCCAACCTCGACCGGGACCGGGTCATTCCTGTCAGCTATAGTAGCTGAAACCTGTTTCTTCTTTGATTCCTTGATGATTCTAGACAGGTGCTTAGTGGCTAACAGGTCCGGAACTCCAGGTGGGTGAGGACGATGCTGGAGAAGTTTCTGGTTGGAAGAAACGATCAGATCGAACATCGCATCACCAGATCTATGGCGGTGACAAGCGAGAAAATGGCACCCTCCATTGATTGCATGCTTTTTCTGTTGCAGTCGAGGCGGCTGGTGTTCGAGCCTCTCGAAAATGAACAGCCATGTGGCAACGAGGCATGATCTACGACTGAACATCCGCGACAGAAGGTGGATGTCGATTAATACTCGCCATGCGATGAAACTCGATCACATGCGCTCGGAGCAATACAGATACCCCTTCTCTGTCTCACATGGCACTATTGCCTTTGAGATGTCTGTTGATCAGTAATCGATGCCTTGCACTGTTGATGGCCGCGACGAGAACGGGTTGACGGGTCGTCAGGTCGTGGGATCGTCGCTGGGGCTGATAGATCACGACCTTCTGTGGACGATTATAAGGCGGGATTGGTTGGGCCATGGGCAAGGGCCGATTGCGTTGCCATCGTCGCCGTCTTGTGTTGGTGTTGGTTTGGGCACCTTGCTGAGTTGCCGGAAGCAGATTTCATCCCTCCATACTAATTAGGGAAGCTATCTAGCGGCTGTTGAGAAGATCCTTCGGCGGAAGACCGAGCAACTGCTCTCCCCCTTCTCCGACTTAAACTTGTGCTGGCCTCCTGCGTTAGCCGCCGCAGCAGGAGGTTGGGCGTGACGCTTCCTCTTGAGACCGTTCTAGAAAGCAGGTCCAAGTAGGATTTGGCAGAGCCTAGACTGCTCTCTGGAAATGACTTCTTAGTTACACCCCCCATGCGGGTGGAAACATCCTTGCCTGCACTGTAGCGCCGAAGACTGAAATTCCTCTAGAACTACCTCCACAGGAATCTCGGGATACTTTCTCACAGTGTTTCCTTCGCATATGTAACCAGCTCTACCCAGGAAGCACTTCGACGCGACCAGCTCTTGAGGTTTTCTGATGTCAAATTTGCATTGACATTGGCATTGGTCTCGGGCCTCTTCTTGGAAAGTAGAAGCTTAGGGACAAAGCGTTTTCTTCAATAGCCTCGCTTCAGCGGCATCAATGATCGGAAGGACAGCTTTTGCGGGCGACCCAATTCTGTATTTATTGCTACATCTGAACAAAGCATCTGCATGCATCGTGCAAAATCTCAGAGTGGCACAAGAGTCAGAAGCTTCACACCAATCCCAATAGTTCCCACCACGAGCATCGACACTCAGTCAGGAGGTTGACAGAAGAATGCAAAGGGGAGACCCAGACATGTTTCATCCTGAGCAAGCCTGGCGTGCAATCCTGGGGTACAAGCCTGCTGCGCAAGCTGCTAGTGAAGTTGCTCGCTTGGAAAATGGCATCTTGAAAACGGTGGACTGCAGCCACGCGGCATCATCAATTGTTTGATCTTGATTCGTACCTCCTCAGACAGAGCAAGATTGAGCAAATGTTCTCCAATTTTCGTGGGAATACCATCAAAGGGGTGGCATCATTACGCATTGCAGAACGCAAGAGACAGGTGACGACATCGGGAACACCACCAAACTTTTCAATCCCAAGCGTCTTCCACCCAATGCCAATACCACCGCCCTCACCTCCCAGGGGTTTGTCGTCCCCAAAACAGCCACCAGCTATGCTGCTATAAACGTTCCTCGTGCCATTGACTACCCAGCTCCATTCACCTTCCCTTTGTTCCTCGTTCTCCAAGAGTTGCCAAACAGACCATCATTTCCACCATCTTCACTCAGGCCCAGGATCCACACGTTAAAACGTAAAGTCTCAACCTCGCCAAAAAAAGACCCGCATGCCCCTCTAAATCGTCGCTTGCAAGGAGTGAAGCTGGCACGGCCTTTGACGGCTATCGATGATTAATGGGATCTTGCCGGACAAATTGCAAGTGAGCCCCGTGTAAACGAAGCCATGCACTCATAAGGCGATGCGTCGGATGAAGTCCCAGATCGCCAGCAGAGCATGAGACGAATCCAAATTTGCGCAGGGTAGAGCTCCTCAAGCACGTCCATGCTGTCAAAATTTCTCAGCGCAGAGTCAGATCTGGCCGACTATCGTCAACATTCAGTAACGGTTCCCAACCCGTCAGTACCCAGTTGAGCTATTTCATTCGAAAACCTGCTTGGCGCCGTGTTATTTGATGATCGAAGTGATTCCCGGTTGCTCAAAAGGCGCCGCTCCCCCGCTGCCCCCATTTATGTCCAAATCAAGAGGTAACAAGACCGAAAACTCCAGGAGACACTGTGGCGCCCTGAAGTTGCAATGCAATCTTGCCAAATTATTGAGCAATGGTGTTTGAGCGCACTCCATTCGCTCACGCACCTTTAAAGCCTGGCTGGCCTGTCGTTCGAGGCCAAACAATCCGTGGGAAAGACCAACTCAAGACACTGTCGCACCGCCTTCGCATCCGCAAAACCAACTCCACATGACGCCAAGTTTCCTACAACATGGACAACACCATCAAGCTCAATTCCTGCTACCGCTAAGGTAGGGGCGAACCCGGATGATCATCCATTCTGAAACCAACCTTGGCAGATTCGACAACCAAGTCCACAAAGGTTGGCGTTTGTTTTGGGTTGGATAAGAAATCGGCGCAATCGTTCGCCCGCTAAGCTTCGATGCTGTGGCAGGTCTTCAGCCCCCCATCAGTTGACTCGCCAGACGTCCATGTGTTGAATGCGGTGTTATCTTCCTTCCCAGGTGGCGAGGGCATTGGAGCCGGAGGTTTTAGAACCCATGAAGGCGTCTGCTCTTGCCTCACGAATCCTGAGCATCACAGCAATAAGCCAAAGGAGTGGTCCTTTCTGGGGAAAACCTCCAGCAGAAATGTGACATGTCAACACCATCAAAGGCATGCCCGATCTCAGAGAGGTGCTACATTTGAACCCCGAAGCCGATGATTCTTCACAGAGCTGGCAACGGGGAAAATCATAGCATGGGAAACTTGCGATTGAGTCTACGGGGCCGGAACTGAACAGAATGACAAGGCTAGCGCGTCATCTTCGGTGTCTGACTCTCAAGTACCATTCGGCTAGCAGACGGCAGACGGGCAGTTCCTACAACCCCATCCCATCGTGAAGTAACCCCACAGGCACCTAGATCTCGCCATCAAGGTCGTGAACCGCGATGGCCAGTCCTCCCGTTTGCTCAAAGTCGAAGAATGCTCGCGTGATGGGTTTTTCCGCGGGTCCCAATCCGTCTCGAGCGACCGACATTAATAGCTCTCAAGGCTGTGGGGAGGTATCGACGATGAGATCGCTGGTCTGAAGACAATGGCATCATGAGTGGATCGCACCAGAGTCTTCGAGGATGACAAAGCGGGGTCTTAAGCTGTCACTCATTAGGGCAAACGTGACACTGGTGCTGGCTGCTTGGACAACACCGACTGCAGCTTTGGGGGCGGCAAGTGAAGGGGATGTGTGTGATCGGGCATTGACTCAGTCGGGGCAACAATAATAGTCTGAAGGTGTTTTCGGAGAGAAACCGTGCATCCCCCTCAGGCGTCCGGCACGGGGAACGAAATGAGGGAGCAACCTCACTGTCATCGGATGGGATGGATTCAGCGCCTCCGAGACGAGGGAGCAGCAGGCTCAGTGGCCCGCCTTGTTGAAGATCTGCTCAATGAACTTCTCAGAATCACAATACGAGGCGACAGCGCACATAAAACTCTTTTCGAGGAAAACGCGGACGGCGGCCGCGATGAAGATGTCTTTGGGCTGTCTGGGGGCCTGCGTAGGGGTGGGAAGAGGCCAGCGAGGTTGGGTTTATCCAGGAAAGGCAGTGCTTTGGTCATTCGGGCTGGTCAGACGCGCAGCCCACACTGGCTGCTGCTTCAATGCGCCATTCCGCAGTTCGGCCTTCAACCGGATAAGGTCAACCGCGAAGGCATATCGTCATAGCATTCTGTCCATGCCGGGTTCATGAAGCGGTGTCCGCGCCCGCAAAGGCACAATCATCGTCATGATTGTTGTAGCATTCACGATGTTTCCATGCGTATTCCTACCCTTGTTAAACCGAGCAGCAAAGTCTTCCGAGGTCACAGTTGCCAAGGATATCCACAAAGTCAGATGAAGAAGTGAATGGGGAAGGATGTTCATCACTGGTGAGCAAAGCCAGGGGGGGCATGCAACGGTAAGTGTTATCTTGTCAAACACTTGGCGAGACAACCAGTCACCCTTTACTTGGCCGTTGCTGTAGTTTGCCTTCTCATCATCCATGAGGTGACGGCCAGGTCCATGGCGACGACTGCGGATGGAATGTGCGATATGGGGCCGCAATCTGCCGGCTCGGTCTGTTGGCTAGCCGGACGGAACAGAGCATGTGATTCAGCCTGGAGGCGTGCGGTTCACTTGGTGCGCATGATTGGAAGGTTGGCCAGAACCTTGTGGTGAAGCGGGCGGCATGGGGTCGAGACTGAGGGTTGGGTCCAGCCGATGCGTTCGTGAGGCCCCGCGCTGAGGATGTACCGTGGTCAGCCAAGACAGACAAACATATTAAACCATAGGACTCGGGTTGACAAAGCCTGGAACCGCGCTGTCGAGTTGACTTCCCGATAGTGGGGGAAAGGGATCCATGTAAGAGCAGAGGTGTAGGTTGGAGATGCCATCGAAAGAGAAACGACTGACTTCGGTCTGTTCCGCAGGCCGACCGACTACTGGCGTGAAACTGTGCGTATGATGACAGGAATCAACCATGGCGGCCGCGAGAGATGTGAGATCGACCGAGGCTTTCCTGAGGCACAATGTCAAGGATGTCGAGTAGTGGCAACCGCTTGAAGCTCAGAGTTCCAGGAAATGGATTGACTCCAGGTTCAGGAAGATGACACGGTCTGCAGATGCATGGAAAGCCAAGGAGAACAGAGGCTGCGAGCAAATTGCCGGCACGAGATCGTTCTCGCGATGTGCGCCGCGCCGCTAGTTAGCATGATCTGGCGTAGAAGCGACAGCAAGGTGTTGACACCATCTGGAGAGCGCCGGTGCCGCGTTGCTGATATTGAGGCACGCCGGTCGGCGGTCGAGACGAGCCAAGCAGAGGTGCAGAGCAATGGAAAGGCGGTGGTGGGTGATGGACATGTGGAAATGGTAGCGTGAACTGTGGTGATTTGGGGGTTCGACAACTGTACGCCATGTGTGTATGCCCTTTCTCTGTACGAGCACGTATCCAGACGCCACTGTGGCGGACGGGGCACGACAGCGGGTGCGAGGAGTACGGCGCTCCGGAGGATGAGGCCTCTCAGAGGTCGCAATTGCCGTCCCGAAGAGCTACACCTCGCGGATATCTCGGAGCGATTGGTCGTACGAAGGCGTGACAATGCGGCTAAAAGCTGCTAGAATGCCGTCGAGATGCCAGATGACGAGACATATCGTTGCTGTGGAGGAAGAGGGAGCGAATGTGAGGGTTCCGCCTGCGACTCTGATGTCTCCTGGAGGTTCTGGCGTTTTGAGAGCGCCTGCAAGGCCCCGTCACGGCAAGACGTTCGTACCAATGTATTCCTGGGCTGAGACGGCACCGACATGGCAGCCCGGGGGACAGCTCCAACGTATTAATCGTCCAGGGCCGGGTAGGGAATCGCTAGTCGGCCGGGCGACAACCCCGAAAGGCAACGTCAATATGATCGACCATTTGCGTAGGCATGGAGCGTGGGAGACGTTATCGACAGATTCTGAGACGAGCGGAGGTCAATGTTGTCGGATCTGCGAATCCTTCTTGTGCACAAAGATCTGTACATTTGTGGGAGATGAGCCAGCATGATCGGACGACAGCCCGGTGAGCAGATATGCGATTGAATGGCCAGCCAATAAATAGCATTGGGCAGCGGGCAGACAGGAACGGTCGTGTTCCGCAGGGTGTCGACGCGTTCGGCTTGCAGGGGTGCGGCGTGGTTGGCGGTGTAGGACGCAGTGATACCGCCGATTAGGTCGTGGGTGTAGACGATGAATGGCAGCAGAGCGTCGACACAGAAGCATTGGCGGCCCCCGGGAAGATGGAGGGAAGATGGAGGGATGGTTGTCTCCCGTTATCGATGCCGTCGACGAGCAGAAACGGACCGAGCATGCGAGGCGGCCAGGCCACGGCCACAGGCAGGTCAGCATCGACCGTCTCGTGCCATCAACCACCAGTCTTGTAGACTGGATGGGCCTGGCGAATGGCCCGACAGCGCTTCCAGCTTGAGGCGGATTGGTCCCAGAGAGGCATGGATCGTCAACAATCACCAGCCATTAGCGGGTACGAAGCGCGTACGACATGCACAGAAATGTTCTCCTGCATGTCGACGTCTGATGTATTCCGGTCCGTAGCCGACGATTCGGATGCGCTACACCCCGATGTTAAGTGCTCGCGTCGAAGGATGTGTCGATGGCCTGCCCCGGGTGGGTGGATGTTGCGAGGAAAAGAACCAAAGGGATTCTCGATGGGTGTGGCAGCTGCATATCTGGCTTTGGTCAGCACGTTCCTGCGGTTAACCCGTCGGGCCATCACAGCTTTGGGAAAGCGGCGTGCACACGTACTGCTCTTGCCGAGGCGTTTCGTTCTTGCGTAACACTGGAAGTCGCGCTTGACGTACTTGCACGAAGTCAGGCAAGGTCATGTGAGAGGACCGCGCAATTTCTTGCGATGTCCTGTCACATGATTGTAGTATTGCTGCGCACAGAATGATGTCATACCGAAGCGCAGGAGACATCTTAGTAGAACTGGAGGCCGTTGTGCAGAGGTCGACCGCGAGCCGCAAACGTGCGTCCAACCGAAGCCTCCGATCTCTTGCATGGGCATAGAGCAGTGTCCTGTCCACGCCTGCTAACCGTCATGAGCATGGCTCAAAACATCCAAGGCAAACCAGGTAGCATTATTGACCCGAACGATCGCTGCGTTGTGCTCGCCGCAAAGTTGGCATTGGCCTGTCGCTCGTTAATGTCAGGATCTTCGGAGGCGCAGGTGACAAGTGAGCTAGAGCGCAAGTTCGGACTGCGTATTCAAGGGCGTCGGTGGGACAGGCAGAGATCGGAGACGTGGAGTCGGGCACGCACGGAATCATCGGCAGAAGTTGACGATGCTTGCATTCCGACGCAGTTTACGCGACGCGTCTTCGGAGAGGCCGAGATGAAAATTGGCTTTTTGGTGCGCAATTCGTTGACGAGAGTCCTGCAGGAGAGCATCGTGTCATTGCGGCAATTGAGGGTCGTTGCGGTAGGAGGATGCGCGGTCGGTTCTTGGAGAGCGCCATGCAGGAGGTTGTCCAGTGCAGCGGCGGTCAGAAAGTCGATTTCGTGTTTGGAGGATGTGCATTGCAGTGCAGCACATGGAAGAAAATTAAATAGCAATGGGACGATGACTTCGGGTGGACGCTGGGGGTAGACCAGGGATCAAGGTGCCAAAGGCAGACGTCAAGGTGCACTGCCCAAAAGCTGAGGTGCTGGCGGGGCAGGACGGCTGGATTTTCCGACCAAGATGTTCCGGCGTGGAAAATTGGCGCCGGAAAAACATTCGACAAATGAGCGTCGCGCACCTTGGTGGGTGGTACGGT
The DNA here is from genome assembly GCA_028654355.1 of Colletotrichum sp. SAR 10_99. Taxonomy (NCBI): domain Eukaryota; kingdom Fungi; phylum Ascomycota; class Sordariomycetes; order Glomerellales; family Glomerellaceae; genus Colletotrichum; species Colletotrichum sp. SAR 10_99. The sequence continues at coordinate 98,832 of JAQIUT010000157.1, forward strand.
ACGTACCCAGCGACACCAATGGGACTTCCACATGATGCAATGCAGTGCACCTAGGTAGTCGGCAGAGACATGATGCACATTTTAGCGCCACCACATTCGTGCAAGAAAGCTGGAAGCCCAAGGTGTGGCACGATTGGCAAAATCGTGGAAATTGATTTCGAAGTCGAATCGTGACCAAGCTGCCTAGATCATGGTCGGAATCTCGTTCTGGTCGGAGTCTGGGTCACCGTCGGTCGCAGCGGTTCGGGTCATCTTCGGGTCATCTGCACCGCGACCGCAAGTCAGCACAACCAACTCCCCAACGCTTAAGGCGCAGGCCCCTGAGCATGCCCTCAAACACACCCTGTGGATCTAACACCCGCGACGGCAGCGTCCCGACGCTTTCATGAACCACTTAAAAAGAATCGGAAATCGGATTATTGCCACCCTCAAAACACGCAGCCACTCGCAAAAAGGCGGAACGGCAAACATTCTAATCTCAATCCCAGATCTGCCAAGTCGTGCACATTGGTTGCGGCCGACGGCATTTACATCCAGCCGATCTATGATTCGAATTGACGGTAAATCCGGGGGACTATATTCCTCGAGCTTGTAGCTTTCTAATGGATTAGGATTTTTTCTGAATTTAATCTACGCCTTCATTCAAAGATGGGAGATAACATGTTGTTGGAGGTTGTACGTTCGCATTGCCTGAGTCTACTTCATCCGTGCAAACTTTAGCTTGCCAACTAATATGCCAAATTCCCCATATTTCCACCAGCCACCAATCAGCAAAGACCTGACTGCCCTTTTTGGCAATCCGCCATTGTGCAAGAACTTATCAAGACCTCTGTTCTCAACTTATGTAGGAGTGAGCACTGTATTCTCAGCGTTCCTTAACACGAAGCATATGCCATTTATGATCCTCTGAAAGATTGGTCATGAGCATTGAATTGAACCCCGGCGTTTGGAAACCACTTCCTGCTGGCTGCATCGGAGTCAACTGGATTTTCAAATGTGAAGGAGGAAGCTTCCGTTCCCTTCCTTTCCTGTCCTGGGCGGAGTGCTAGCAGAGTACGGACACTGTGTGTCAGCAGGTACGATGGCGCAACGTCACTGTGCGGGGTTGCGACGACACGGCTTTGGACGGGAAGGAAGAGACTCTGGAGGAAGGCATGTCCTTTCCTTTGGAATCTTGTCGCCGGCGCACTTCATGTCCTTTCGAAAGCGGGGGAGGATTTTCTTCTCTTCGTCCTTGGAGTACGACCGAAGAGACCTGCTTGCTGTGGCAGTTGAAGATCCTCTGGTTTCTTGCTTCGAGTCTCTCTGTCCGTGTCAGTTCAGAGCTCCTCCCACGCCATCATCCGCCCGCTTTCCCAGCTTACCTTCGCTGAAAGCCGCTCCCGCACGACCATGGCCGACGACGGACCGCCTCCCCCTCCAGTAAGTATCCTTTTCTTGATATCCATATTCATATCAAAGGAGCTAGCTTCATGAATGACAGCTACATCCTGTGATTTGAACTGAGACCTAATTCACTGTGAAATCCATGGCTTGTAATGAAGAACTAGACACTAATATGCTGTAGAACTTCATAGATACCTTTCCGTATCGAAGGACACCTACGACAGCTAGTGTTCGGCACTATGTGCAGAGCACCGTCGTCCCAGCCCACGATGCGCAGCCAGCCGACGCATCCCGAGCTTCGGCTCTTCTGCTCACCAATCTCCAAGCAGAGCATCGGCTTCTGGGATCGGAATTGAGGGATGCAGGCGTCATGAGGCCCGCCGATGCGCTTGCCGCTCGCAATCTTCGGGGCCTTATCGAGCTATGGCCGAATGGCATCTGGGTGCCGTACAATCTGATACCGCCCGGCAACCTTCCCGGCTCCCTTCTGAAAGAAATGCTGGCGTTTTCGCGGACCGTGGCAGCAAGATACGGCCAAGCTTGGCTCCCGCATCTGTGGGATACTGCTCCGCGTGCGCACCCAGCCGGAGTGCTTCGGCAGCAAATGGCTGGAAATGCCTTCATCACCCGCCAGGTCATCAGAGCCGCCAGAGCCAGCTTCTTTGATGCACCTCCGCCGCCTCCTTTGCCGCCAGCTCCCCCATTCGCCGCCCCTTTGCCGTTCGCCCAAGAACTGGCCGGCCGACTCAACCAACGTCGGCAAGTTCTCGATGCGGCTGCTGCCGGACCGCCTCGCCCTCCTCTATTGCCGCCAGCTCCCGCTCCCGCTGCCCCTGTGCCGTTTGCCCGAGAACTGGCCGGCCGACTGAACCAGCGCCGTCAAGCCCTGGATAGAGCTCCGCCTGGCCCTCCTCCGCTGCCGCCAGCCCCTATTCCCGCACGCCCGCTCCCGTTCGCCGCCCAGCTCGCCGCCCGCCTGGAGGAGATCCGCCGCCGCCGCCAACAAGATGATGAGTTAAGAGCCATTATGGAAGCCGCCCTGAACGATGAGATCGAGCGCTTGGGACGCCTGGAACTGAACGACGACTTCGCAGAGGAGGAGGAGGCTATCCTCGCCAATATCAATAACCGTCTGGCCGGAGAGCGTGTCGAGGGGGATATTCCCCCTTTCGATTTCGATGAAGATGAAGTCCTCCAAGGCATTTTTCGAGAGCAGGCTGAGGCTTGGCGGCCGGAGCCGTACCAGCGCGAGAGATCGATGATCCCAGAGGCGGACTCTTCGGATGTAGACGAACCCGAGCAGGAACTCCGCGGCGGCAACCCTCTCTCCGACATGGACGAGCCCGGCGTTCTCGACTGGGGCAATGACCCACCCCCGGCACAGTCGCCCTCGCCCGATTACAACCCTCCCCCAATCCCTCCCGCGGCCGACGATGACGACTTCCGCTTCAG